>VDFB02174453.1:0-23779 GCA_007258455.2 Sequoia sempervirens
GTTTTGTGCTTCAAAAGGTATCAATATGTAGCACAAAGTTCCATATAGTCCTCAACAAAATGGTGCCATAGAACACAACATATCCTTGAAGGAGATGACCAATTATATGATTCACTCTAAATCTTTAACACCTTAGTACTAGGAAAAGGCCATCAAATGTGTGTGTTAAATCCAGAACCGAGTTCCTCACAAATATGTAAAGGGAGTAACTTCTTTTCAAGCTTGGACTAGTTGGAAACCCATAGTTAAACACTTTTGAGTATTGATTCTCTTGCATGGGACCATATTCCAGCAGAGAAATGCAAGGCTATGGATCCGCAGAGTAAGACTTGCATATTTGGTCGGTATCCAAATGATGCCAAATTTTATAGGCTTCTCCATCCGGCCACTCATGAGTTGTTTATTGAGGGGAGTGTTCATTTTGAGGAGAGCTCTTCTATTTCTTCTCTTACCACTTCTCCATATACCATCACATTTAAGACTTTGCATCATGATGATAGTTCTTCAGAGGATCTTAATCCTCCTAATATTGATGAGGAGTCTTCTTCCTCCACTTCAGATGGTGGTAGTGATGACGAGGATTCACATTCCTCATCTAGTCATCATTTAGAGGTTGATGATTCTCCTCTAGCTTTTGTAGCCTCAACACCTCTTTGGGCTTTACAAAAATTGGAGTCAGCAATTGATTGGGTTGGTGATCCATCAGAAAAAAGAATAACAAAGTCACAATTTTAGCAAGCTCCACATCTCTTTGTTGCTCCAGCTTCTGATCCATAATATTTTTTAGAAGCTTCTAGTGTTCTTGAGTGGGGTACTGCAATGCAAGAAGAGTTCAATTCCTTAGAGAGGAATCACACATGATATTTAGTCCCTCTTCCTAAGGGAAGAAATATTTTTTGATGCAAGTGGATATATCGAACAAAATTTATAGAAGATGGGTCAGTTGACAAGCACAAGGCTTGCTTGGTAGGAAAAGGATTCTCCTAGGTTCCTGGGATTGACTACTCTAAAACTTTTGCACTAGTTGCTAAAATGAATTCTATCTGACTTGTGCTTGCTATAACTATAGCACATCATTAGGAAATTCATTAGATGGATGTGAAGAGTGCCTTTCCTCATGGTGACCTTCAAGAGGAAATCTACATTTAGCAATCACAAGGGTTTGTGTAGGATCCTTCACTTGTTTGCATACTTTGAAAGTCTCTCTATGTCCTTAAATAGGCTCCTTGAGCTTGGTATGCCAAGATGGACTCTTTCCTTTTGATAGTTGGGTTCAAACAATGTCATTATGATTTGAATGTATACATTCTGCAATAGTATGAAACTATCACATTCTTGGTTCTCTATTTTGATGACCTATTGATTACAAGGAGTCACTCGTCCACCATCAAGGCAGTGAAAACTACTCTACATGCTATATTTATGATGTTTGACTTGGGTATTTTGCATTATTTCTTGGGGATTGAGATCACTCAATCATCTTCAAGAATCTTCCTTGGACAACCCAAGTATGCACTTGATATGCTCTCTATATTTTAGATGGCTAACTGTAAGCCTATACCAACTCCATTTTTTTTAGGGGTCAAACTTGATGCTAAGTGTTCTTCACCCTTGGTTGATGGCACTTTGTACCAAAAAATTGTTGGGAGTCTCATCTACTTGACTCATATGAGACCTGACATTTCATATGCTATGGGCATGGTCTCTTGATTCATGTAGGAGCCACATGAGTTGCATTGGCAAGCAACTAAGTGGATCCTTCACTACATTCAGGGTACTCATAATTATGGGATTCAATATGTAGCAGGCATGGATATTGACTTGGTGGGACACACAGATTCATATTAATTAGGAAAATGATTCTCAAGATAATAAGTCTACTTAAGGGTATTGCTTCTACCTTGGTTCTGGTCTAGTTTGTTGGTCAAACAAGAAGTAGTCTGCAATTTCTCTTTCATCAAAAAAGGTTGAGTATCAAGGGGTAGTTAATGCCACCACTAAGGCTATTTGGCTTCAAAATATTCTCACTGAGTTTGGTATTTCAGCCAGAAATCCTACAGTCATCTTTTGTGATAATCAAAGTGCAATACAGATCTCAAGGAATCCAGTTCATCATCAAAGGAAGAAACACATTGAGATTCATATGCACTACATCCGAGAGTTGATTTAGGAAGGCATAATTGATCTTAATTATTGTTCCACATTAGAGCATACTATGAACATCTTCACCAAACCCTTCGCAGAAAACAAGTTCCTACATTTGCGAGCTTTTCTTTGGGTGTAATAGGTGTCTACTTCAGGAGGGGATTCTTAGTCCTTCATTCTACTCTCTCTATTTGGGGGTACTATTCCTCTTTTGGTCGGGCTTCTTCTTATGGGGGGGATCTCTATGTACATGGGTACCTAACATGGCCTCATTTTCTAGGACCCATATTTTCACCCACCTAAGCTATGCTTAAGGGGGGGTGTTAGTGTAGGTTTTTCTATTTTCCTTATGTAGGGGGTATTTCTTTTTTCCTACACATATTATTTAAGATTTCTTAGGTTTATTAGGTGTGGTTAATATGAGGACATGTGGAAAAATACATCAGCTACATGTTTCACTCTCTCCCCACACATGGGTAGTTGTTACACATCCTCTTTTGGCTTGTTATTCCACCTCTCATAACCACTATTCTATTTTTACCTAGGTATATTATGGGGTAGTTCAGTTTCTCACCCTCTTTTTTCTTTATGTGTCACTTCCTTTTTGTCTTCACCTAAGGAGGTTATGCCACATGTTTTTTCATTTACTGAGTAGGTGATAACCTCCCACCTTTTATGGGTAGTAGGAGTTAATGCACCTCTTGGATGTATTTTCCTATATTTTTCTATATATTGAGCACTCTCCTCTCACCTTCACTTGTTCAGCTAGTTTGGTGATCGTTCGGTGAGAGTATTCTTCATTTTCTCTTTCCTTGTCTCTATTTTTCTGTCATTTCAAATTTCTCTTCATTCTACTATTTTGATCTTAGATCATTTATTGAGTGAAGTTGCATGTGATCTATGATTGACATCAGATCTTGGATTGATTCTCACTTCTCACAGAATCTAACACTCCTCATAGGTTCTAAACCTATCTATAGTAGGGTATCTTGGTTTTTTTAACATAAGATCTACAAGACCTATGATTATATCTTTTCTAGAATCCAGACTATTCTAGGTTCCACTGCTTCCATAATGTGTTAATCTCTAGTAACCATAAAGGTTATATCCTTCTTGTAATTTTAAACAACAATTTTAGGAGTACTTTCTCTTTCTTGTATCTTCCCTTATAAGGTCTCGAAGAAACCCCATAGCATGTTATCCTTATTTTCTATGCTTCCAAACCTTCTTAAGTGATCCCTAATTTGAATTTCAATAGGAATATTAACCAACCATATGACATTCTTTACACCAAGAAATTATCTGAGAAAGTAAAACAACAAAAATATGATAAGGGTATTGTTGACATATTTTATGCCACCCTTGGATCCACATCATTTATTTCTGATCAGAGAGATCCTACGTTGCATCCTATTGAAATCCATACTTATTTTTTATGAATCTGGGTCTTTGAGGTTTTGAAACTCCTTAATTGTGTCTAATTAGGGTTTTGAATTGCATGTAGGGTTTAAATCTACCTAAAACCCTAGTACTTTTTCCTTGTCACTTTTTGTTTTGTTCTCTCATTGACCTTTTGTACCCAATCCTCAGTTGGATAAGTTACAACTTATGTCTTAGGTGGTCATGTTTTTATCAGCCTCTTTACCCATGTCTTCTGGTCGCTGCCCCAATTTAAATATTTGATTAAAAGTCTTATGTTCGAGGGCTGAGAAATAATTTTTTCCTAAGTCTTATTTGCCTAGGAACAACCCCCATTTTAAAACTAATTTGAGCATGTGTGAAAAATGCATCACTTAAGTGATTTCTCATCACTAGCCTGAAGTGCATCGTAGATTGACTTTCCTTCATTGGCTTTGTTTAAGCGATGAGCAACACACTAGTATTTCCTTCATATCGCTAGCTCTCCTCGTATTGAAAATTGATAAATTCCTATTGAAAACAAAGTAGCGATGAGTGATAGACTATCTTTCTTTGCATCGCGCCTGCCTTCATATCACTACAAGCTCATCACTGCTAATTTCATTTGCATGATGTGGGATGGCCTATATGTCCCTTCACATTGTGTGGACTCTTTGCATCACTATTTCATGTTGAAAGAATCAAGTCAAATGTGTGATGCACGATGAACGACCTAGATTTAAAGTGTTGGCCCCATGATTTTTGTTGCACCAAAAGGTCAACCAATTAATGTCTGATATAACCACCAAAGTTAACAAATCCATAGGAGGTGGTTATTCCATGTCATGAATCCCAAGGGGAGCATTAACTAGCTACTAAAAATCTCCCCCTCAATGCAAACTGAGGGGATTCAAACCTGACAACTTTGGATTTGATACCAATTGTTGGCCCCATGGTTTTCATTGCACCAAAAGGTCAACCTGTTAATGTTCGATACAACTAAAAAATTTAACAGATCCATGGGAGGTGGTTAGTCCATCTCATGAATCCTGAGGGGAGTGTTGATTATCTTCCAACATAAATATGGTGATCAAATGGTCATTGCTAGCTTCTAGTGCATCGCAGTTATAAACATAAGAGTTGAGGGATTTCCACAATGAGCAATGAAGGTATTAATAAAGGAATATTCTTTGCTAGGTGTCATCATATCACTAGACTCCTTAACATATCGATTATGATCCAAAGTAATAAAATCCTTTGCATGATGAGTGATGAAGGAATGATCTCTTCATCAGAGGGATAGGTGGATATCAAAGGGAGCTAAAATGTAGTCCCTTTGACATTCTAATGAATGACAAGTTCTCTTCATCGGAGGGAGTGATGTATATTAGTGGAACATTGATGATGGTCCCTTTGATATCCTAATAGGATGGAAACAATGGTGAATGGAAAATTTTGAGGTGACATGTGTATTGGTGGGACCAAGGTTTTTTTTCTTTGTATGGTTTCAATGGCTTAGATTTAATGGAGAGGATCTAATGGTTATCACATGCATCATTCACATCACTGTTGTGAATGATGTCACCTAGGTGCTTCCTACAATGTGTGATGGCAGTGTCTTGATGGGTCCAAGTTCAATGCATGACGGAGCAAGTGTGTGACATGTGTCCCAAGAAACATGATGCATGAGATCCTTGGTTCTTGGTAATCTTGCATCAACCAAAAATATTTTCTTTCAGTTTTTTGTTCTTATTTTGTTCTTTCTCAGTTCATGCTAGTGGAATCGTCATCTTTTCTCACCAGAACTTTTGGATCTTGGAGTACATTGTCTACATGTTCATTTTCCTTTTCCCAAGATTTGAGCATGATTGGTGTAGACACCTAAAAATGACCTAGACCTGCAAGCTTCATTTTTACCACTTTCATCCTAGCCTAATTATGACATTTAATTATGTCCTTGGTCAACATTCAACTATTAATTAAATAATTTATAATTGTTTAATTAATTCATGTCTTGGTATTCTTCATGATTATTAAATAAATAAATTTTATTTATTTATTAAATACGTCATTAATTGTCTAAGTCTTCCCTTAATTAAATAAATTTCTTAATTTATTTAATTTCCTTTCTTCATTAATTCTTGCTGATTATTAAATAAATGAATTTCATTTATTTGATATGTCACTAAATGTCACAATTAAATAAATTTATTTATTTAATTATTTAGTCTTATCTTCCAAATTAAATAATTATTTTTAATTATTTAATTACTAATTTCACTTTTCTCTCATTTTAAATAAATGAAAATATTTAAAATGATTCCATTTTATTAACTTTCACTCCTTTTAGTAAATAATCTGAAAAAGATTATTTACTTGTCACACAAAATTATCATTTTGAATTAATTAAATTCAAAAAGATATTATTCTTCCAAAAATCAAGTAATCGGGTAGATTCTTGATTTTTCAAATCTGATCTTCATTCCAAATCTTATCTTCTTGATTTTTTGAATCTCACAAATTAGGCAATCTTATCCTCTTGATTTTTCAAAAATATTTATTTCCTTAATTAATTTGTCTCATTTATTCTCCACCGTCGATCCGATTATCTGAGATTTTATTCTGACTGTTCGATTAAGGATTTTTCCCTAACCCTAATTAGGGATTCTCAGATTTAATCTGGACCTTTCATTTTAGGTTCTCATCATCAATTAATCTCGCTCGTCCACTCAAAATGACATTTTCTATAAAATGGCATTTTCCTCTCACTTTTCAATTACGTACAGACATATTACATTTTAGGCATTTTGCATACTTAGTTTTCATAGCAATTTCCATAGTCATTATATTTATTTGGTCAAATCTTAGCATTTGTTTAGGCATAGACATTGAAAATTATAGTTATAGACATAGTCATTAGGCATATTTAAAATCCTTCAAAGATTGGTGTAGGACTTAGACATTTGCAGATTGCTCGCACGACAAATCTGAGGGAAACATCATCCAGCAAGCAAGAAGGTATTACAAAAGTGAATCATGGAGGTATCAGCGATCAGGTATAATCATTTTGTGTTTTACTTCCTTTGTGTTTTGTAAGATCTTTGGGTTTCATTGTCATTTATTGATTTGTTGCTAACAACTTGAATCGAACCTAAAAGAAATCCCTTGATTACATTGGTGAACCCGACTCTGTTTTTCTGGTTTTTCATACTTTTTTTTGTGTTTTATGTTGTTTTGCAGGTATAGGTACGGATCGACGCAACTATTTTTAAAAAAAATTGTGATGCATTTGATGTGTCGCGATGCATATGCCGACAGAAGAGCCACAATCGCCCTGATAAGCCGCAACTGATATCTTGAATGACGCATATGATCAATCGTGCTGCATTTGAAGTCCAGAATGACGCATCTGCTCTGTCGTGCCGCATCTGACTAGTAAAGGTACAAACAAAAATGTTCCCCTTGTACAAAATCAACAATTTACACAAGGTGGCCAAATGACACAACCCATGACATCATTAACACACCATAACATCCATGGTCATAACATCCCCCAAATAATGACACACATGGCTAGGGGACACATCCCAACCTACTCATCTAACATTCATACTCATCAACATGCACCCAATCATAACTTTCAATATCAACCTACACCCAATCATAACTTCCAATACCAACAACATGTCAATCCGCACATGTCATACATACCACAACAATCCATAACGCCACAATACACCAATATGCAAGCACAACAAATAGGGACCTATGGTGTACCAGGAAATCCAACGTACAAAAACATAAATGACCTTGATGTTGATGCCCTCTGAACAAGATTGAGGGATGTAGAGAAAACTATCCAAAACATGTACATTTCAGGCAAGAAATAAAAAATATCATATGACCTGAATGTATACCCATTTGACATGAACTTATACATGCCTCCACTTCCGCTAGGATATGTGTCACCCAACTACACAAAATATAGAGGCAAGACAAATCCCATTGAGCATGTTCACGAATTTGCAACCAATTGTATGGACATTGCCTATGAACAAACATACTTGATGAGACTTTTTTCTAAAAGTCTGGTGGGTCAAGCCCTTGAATGGTTTTCAACTCAAAAGGATATCCAGACATGGGATGAGCTTAAACAAAAATTCATAAGAAATTATGCATACAATATCGACATGGATACCTCTATCACTAGCTTGTGCAATCTCATGCAAGAGGATGCTGGTGAGACATTTATCCCATTGTTTCAAAAATGGAGAAGCCTCGCTAGTTGATGTCACATTGATATCCTCGAAAGGGAAAAAGTTGACATGTTTGTCCAAACACTTCTAGGGCCCCTAAAATTTGCATTGCAAATACATTGTTGTACAAACTTCACAGAATTAGTTGAAAAAGGGGTCCAGATTGAGAAAGCCCTTATCGCAAAGGGAGAACTAAGATATGGTTCCAAAAACACAAACATCAATCCAACTGCTGACAAAAACAAATATTGGGTTAAAAATAAGCACGTTACAAATGACGGTGTTGTCGACGCCAAGACTGCAAACACTGTAGGTCTTGTATTGGCCCTGAAAGGGGTTCAACAACAAAACAGACCAACAACGACATTGACACCTCCTCCCAATACTTCTTCAAACAACCAAAGCAGTCAAAACAATCAGGGACAATACCGTCAGATGAGACAATTTCCTAGGGGTCACACATACACCCATTTGGGTGAACCCATTGAAGAAGTCCTTAGGAAATGCCTCCAGCATGGGGTCATCATACTTCTAGAACCAAAACCGTATGACCCAAGACAATTCAAACCAGCATGGTGGAATGACAATGCACTTTGTGAATACCATCAAGCAAAAGGGCATACAACCTTTAACTGTCAACAATTGAAAAACATAATACAAGATCTTATCGAAAGTCGCACCATCGAAGTAGGTGGATCACAATTCACCTCCAATTCAGATCATACTATCCACTAGAATCCACTGCAGGACCATGGTTCTCATAATGCTTCCACGTTAGGTCCACAGAATCAAGCTAACTTCACCCGAGTCAAGTATGACTATTCTAGTGGACCTATTATAAACAATGTCCGAACTGACAATGAATACATCAATACCATTACGGTCAGAAGAGCACCCCAATGTAATGCTACCACTCATAGTGGCAAGGTCACTATAGCTAGTCCACCTCCAGCTAGACAAGCCAAAATCACCATACTGGGCCCATCTGCTAAACAACCAGAACCTGTCCCGACCACAAAGCAATGGAAACCCAAAAGTCAGTTCAACCTCATCGACCAGCTAGGAAAGACTCCCGCACAAATCTCTATACTCGAGCTACTTCGTATCTCTCCCGTGCATAAAGATATCCTAGATAAAACTCTCCTAGAGTCGTCGGTCCCCAAGGACATCGATGTCAATCAATTTGAAACTATGGTGGGATATCTCACTACGCCGCACCACATCACCTTCTCGGATCAAGATTACTCATCACATAAAACCAACCACAATGATGCATTGCACATAAAAACTTTTGTCCACAAGCACAAAGATAGGTTTTAGTAGATGGCGGAGCAGGATTGAATATATGCTCTCTCAAACTGGTTAAGGCTCTAGGGTTCTCTGATGCGTGCGTAGACCCAACGAAAAGTATAGTGATCAAAGCATACGATGATGAGGAACGCTCTTCACATGGAATTATCTCTCTCCCTATCAGAGTGGGACCAATCATCGTGGACACAACTTGCCAAGTCCTGGATTTAGAACTACCATATAACATCTTGTTGGGCCGTCCATGGATTCATGCCTTAAAAGTCGTTCCGTCCACATACCACCAATGCCTCAAGTTTCCATTTGATGGCACAGAAATAACCATATATGGAGACCCCAACCCATTCCAATATTGTACAAACTTAAGGGATATCTCTGAGAACTAAGTACCTATTAACCGAGAAGCACCTGGCTCCTCGTCATCCAAATATATCGACCCATCCACGTCTTCCACCATACCACCACCATCCACTAGCCCTAAGACTGAATCCACTGTCAAAATCCAAGACCTTGGCTATGGAGAATTCAAACTGCACACAGCATACAACATAACAACAATTCCCAGGTCTCCAAAGGACTATGGTCGTCCATGTTTTAGAATGGAACCTCAGGAAACTTTCAAAGTTCCACCGAAAACAATTTTTATCAAGTGGGGAGACATGAGTAAGGAAGACCTCACTGACGTTACAGGATGGATCTACAAGGATACTGTCACCCTACCCCCATTACTAGTTCAAAGATATGGCAAAGGTTACATCATGAGGGCTAAAGGCTATGATGGTACTAGTGGCCTAGGAAAAAATAAAACTGGCCAGAGGGATCCCATAGAAACTTTTCAAATTCTGAAATATCTTGGATTAGGGTTTGGATCACCTGACAATGATGATCGTCGTACCTCTGGACTTTCAAATGAGGGAGTACATGCTTCAAATAGTGTTAAGACTACTAGGGAAACCCTCACCGAAAGGGACTCCCATGAGTGGGAATTTGGCTCAGAACGATCCCTAAGTGACTGTTGTCTTGATGATTTGTTTGTCGAACTAGGGGAACTAACCTCTGAATAACAGTTTTGGAAAACATTCAAAATTGAACAAGCACCAAATGGTCAATGTCCCATTATCATTCCCCATGACATCCCACACCCATAATCTAAACTCATTCTGTGCAATCCATTTGAAGCATCAGACAACAGTGACAATCAGGGCTCTACAACCTTCACTCCTTATTTTGACAATGAATATGACACTAGTGAAGGAGAATATTGGATAGAGTCTGATGTCAAGTTGGATGATGATAATCTCATCTACAACATCACTGAACATGTCTGTATGCTGTCCACATCCTCACCCCAATTCACCAACATCGATGATGGCATTACCTTAGTTTACCCTGAGCTAGTCGATTGGGACCAACAAGGACCACCAGCCCTGGATACATTTCATAATGATGAGGCAATTGCTGAATTTATGGGATTACGAGAAGGCATACCCAGTGGGGACCACAAATCAGGATTTGCTATTGATTTAGACTGCACGGCATACTTTGGTGAGACTGTTCAGTCCTCTAGTCACAAAGTAAAAGTAAAAATAAAGTAAAAAATGAAACATCTCTAGGTGAAAATCGAAAGGCACCTCTTGACGATAAAATAGTAAAAATAAAGGACGTATCTATGGGTGAAAACCTCTCTGAGGCGCCCAAAGATGGAGGACTAAACTTTCTCCCCGTGCAATAGGAGAAATTGGCTATGCTTATTGAGGACACAATAGAGGATAACATTTCAACTGCAGAAGACCCCAAGATGGTCCTATTTGCTGCATCATTGAATGATGAAGAGAAACCAGAATTTCATAAATTCTTTGCAGAACAAAAAATCAATTTCACGTGGTCCTATGCTGACATGCCAGGATTGGACCCAGAACTGGTCCTACATCATCTGCCACTAATACCTAATGCTAAACCAGTCAAGCAGAAGTTGTGCAAAATGCATCCCCAAGTTGCCCTATTGGTCAAGGCCGAGTTACAGAAATTATTAGATGCCGGATTCATAAGGTCTATTGACTACGCTGAATGGATTTCTAATCTGGTCCTAGTCACAAAGCCAAATGGGTTGATCTGTGTATGTACAGACTTCTGAGACCTAAATAAAGCATGTCCAAAGGATGACTTTCCCTTGCCAAACATTGACATCATAGTGGACCTTACAGTAGGATATGAGATGTTATCCCTCATGGATGGTTTCTCTGACTATAATCAAATCTGCATTTCTCTTGAGGATCAACACAAAATGGCATTTACTTGCCCATGGGGTACATACTATTGGAACATCATGCCCTTTGGTCTCAAAAATGTAGGTGCCACATACCAAAGGGCTATGACCACAATCTTCCATGACATGATGCACAAAATAATGGAAGATTATGTAGATGACCTCTTGGCCAAATCAACAACAAGGAAAGATCATTTGAAGGTACTCGACACAATTTTCAAGAGACTTGAGTACAAAGTTCAATTAAACCCTAAGAAGTGTGTTTTTGGGGTCACATCAGGTAAACTCCTGGGGTACATAGTTTATCGAAGAGGCATAGAGGTCGATCCAGAAAAGGTCAAAGCAATTATAGACATGCCTCTACCCAGAGGAATTAGTGAACTCAGAACTCTGCAAGGTAGAGTACAATCTATCCGGTGTTTCATAGCCCAATTGGCAGATAAGTGTCATCCGTTTCAGTATCTGTTGCGCAAGGGTATCCCCTTTCTATGGACGGATAAATGTCAAGAGGCCTTCCAATAAATCAAAGATTACTTATTGTCAACACCAGTTCTCATGCCTCATATTTATAGAAAGCCATTAATTCTATACATCTCAACTACTAGTTCAGCATTGGGGGCATTGTTGGCACAAAATGATCATGAAGGAAAAGAAAGAGCAATCTATTACATCAGTCACACACTGATAGGGTATGAGTTGAACTACACATACATTGAACATGCATGCCTCGCTATTGTCTTTGCATCCCAAAAACTACAACACTATATGCTCAGTCATCAGACACAGCTGGTCGCCAAGATTGATCCACTGAAATATCTCTTAAGTTGGGCGGCATTAACAGGTCGGATGGAAAAATGGGTCATGATACTAAGCAAGTATGACATATAATATGTCAAGCGTAAGGCAATAAAAGGGTAGGTAATAGTAGATCAGCTGGAAGATGCACCAATCCAAGTCACTCATCCACTAGTAACTGACTTTCTCGATGAGTCCATTTTTCATGCGGAACCAGTGGCACCATGGAAGCTATATTTTGATGGGTCTCATACTGGTCATGGCTCAGGTGCTGGAATCTTGTTTATCACACCACAGGGGGATTCAATTCCTAAGTCATTTAGGATCGCTTTCCCTTGTACAAATAACATTGCTGAATATGAAGCACTAGTCATAGGTCTCAAGTTGGCAATAAAATGGAAAATTCAGGCGTTGCTTGTATTTGGGGATTCCCAGCTCGTGATCAACCAAGTGAATGATGACTATGAAACAAAAGATGAGAAGTTGCTTCCCTACAAGAGGATGATGGATAGTTTCCTGACATACTTCCAATTGATTTCTTTTGAACAAATCCCCAAGGCATAGAATAAGGCAGCCGATGCAATGGCTACTATCAGTTCTCTTTTGGACATCCCTAAAAATGTGTCACAATTTGAGTTCTTAGTAAAACAACTTTTGATACCGGCATATGATATCCCAAAATCAGGAATGGTTTGCGAACTTGTTGGTCCCAACTCTCCTTGGTATCAGGACATTTACGACTACCTAAAGTCTCAAACCCTTCCACTGAACCTGTCCAATAACCAAAGGAAATTCTTCATTAGGAAATCTGCAAGGTATGCCATTTTCAGTGACACCCTTTACCACCGTAGTTTCGAAGATACCCTCCTTAGATGTCTTGACACCGACGAAGCATGTACGACCTTACGAGAAGTGCACAATGGTATATGCAGATCTCATTCGAGTGGTCCTACTCTGGCTAAGAAAGTAACGAGACTCAGGTATTATTGGCCAACAATGGAAAAAGATGCAATTGAATATGTCAAGACTTGTCGCAAATGTGAAATTCACAGTGATTTGGTCCATGCTCCAGCACAAGAACTACGGCTGATCACTTCTCCTTGGCCCTTTGCTCAATGGGGACTCGATCTCGTGGGTAAGATTCATCCAACCTCATCCAACGGCCACAAATTCATTATTACCACCACTGAATATTTCACAAAGTGGATTGAAGCCATCCCATTGACATATATTACCGGAAAACAAATATCAAAGTTCATCTTTAACTACATCATTTGTCGGTATGGCCTTCCGTAGTCCATCATCACTAACAACGGACGTCCGTTTAAAAACCAAGACGTACATGAGTTATGTGAGTGATTCCATATCTGACACCACTTTTCATCTCCATACTACCCACAAGGAAATGACCAAGCTGAGGCATCCAATAAAACCATTGTCAAAATTCTCAAAAAGACTGTCAATGATGTTGGCCGTGACTGGCACATACAACTCAACCTTGCTCTGTGGGCTTACTGAACTAGCATTTGTATGCCTACAGGGGCCACCCCATTTTCCCTAGTCTTTGGCGCTGAGGCCATCTTACCCATTGAGGTCGAAATTCCTTCGCTACGAGTCTCCCTGAAGGGTCTAACTAATGAAGAGGAGTATCGACAATCACACTTGCATGAGCTGAAAATGCTGGAAGAAAGAAGGCAAAATTCACTGAACCATCTCCAGGCATATCAGAACCATCTTTGTTGTAGCTATAATAAGAAGGTTATGGTCAGAAATTTTGACATTGGCGACCTAGTTCTCATGCAGAACCCCAAGAACCAAGCCGACAGAGAAAAGCTGAGAAAATTTGAACCAAATTGGTTGGGTCCCTACATTATTATATCTTCTTTCAATTTTAGAGCTTATCAGCTGGCCATACTAGATGGAGAACAACTGATAGATCCCATCAACAGTTTACATCTCTGAAGGTTCTACACATAGCATAAGAGTATTTAGTTGAAAACCACAAAATACAAAAAAAATAAAAATTGAAAAATGATAAAAAATGGTTGCCTTGATGAAAACCTGGCAAACAGGCATCTTGGTGACACCAAAAAAATCAAAAAGTCAAGAAAAATAGTAAAGAAAAGAATGGTTTGTTCAATAGTGAAAACCTGGCAAACAAGCGCTTTGGACAAGTACCATGGTGAAAACCTGGCAAACAAGCACCATGCGTAATCAATCATTGCTCTGCCATCTCTTGTCACTTTGCCTGCATTGGCTTAGGATGAAAGGTATTATCATCATTATTACACAGATTGCCACCACATTCTACCCTACCTGTCATAGTGGATAAGCGATTGACATCAAGTCCTGATGACTGTCCATCTAGTAAACTAGTAGCATCCTGTCCATGTTCCTTAAAAATGGCTAAGTCTTGGACCTGAAAAAAGACAAAAACATTGGCAAAAAGTCCTAAAAAAAAGATTAAAAATTTGGCAAAAAGTCATGAAAAAAAAGACAAAAACATTGGTAAAAAGTCCTAAAAAGAGACAAACATTGCAAAATGTCCTGAACAAAAACCAAAAAAAACATTTACAAAAAGTCCTGAAAAAAAATAAAAACATCGCAAAAAGTCCTGAAAAATGACCAAAAACATTGTAAAAAGTCCGGAAGAAAGACCTAAAAATCATAAAATGTCCTGAAGAAAACCACACACAACAATTCAGACTGCTCAAAAAGCGCAAACACATTATCATCTCTTGTCAAAGTTAGTCATATCAATCAGTCTTTATCATTTGTCCGAACTACATTGTCTCTGCGCATTTGCTACGTAGGCAAGACTCACATTTGAGTCCTCGAGACATTAGGTCAGTCCTTTTAGGTTTGTCAAAATAAAATCATGGCGCAATCTTTGGTCATCAAGACAAAGTCATTGGTCGTGTGGAACTACAAGGTCTCTGAGTGTATGGCGTAGGCAAGGCCATCTGTTGATGAGCCCCTGAGGCTGCACTAGGTCAGTCCATTAGGGTTCATGGCACTACACTGGCACACACGTCAAAATAGCTTCAAGGCAAAGTGAGTCACTCCCAAGGGGGTAAACTCCTAAAAAGAAAATCATGACAACCAGTTATTTCAATATGACAATTTCATCAACATATCAATCACATCATCATAACAAAATTGGCATATAGTCAAACACAAGTCAGACTCGGGCAAAGCAAGTCAAATCATCATAACCTGTCAAACTGTCAAACTTTAGGTTAATCTTCAGATGAGTCCTTCTGAACGATAACCTCTGTCATTTATGCCTTAGGATGTGTCTTTCCTAGGCATCATCATTTTTGAATGATCCTCTTGACATCTAAAGATCACTCTTCATGACATCAGTATTCTTCAGATGTGTCCTTTTGAAGAACCAACTCTATCATTTATGCTTTAGGATGTGTCCTTCCTAGGCATCGTCATCATTTAGAAGGACCCCTTACGACTATCAGGGATCAAATCCTCTCGTCATCGGCATTATTCAGGATGTGTCCTTCCTGAATTCACCAATTCTCAACATTTTCCAAGGTCATCAAAATTTTAAACATTTCGACATCTCGACATTATCAAACATGGCATCTTGGCATCAGAACAATGGATATCCAGATGCACTTGGCAAACACTTGGTAGTTTTCTTTTAGTTTTTATCATGATATTAGTTTTTCAATGAGATCCCACTAAGCAAGATTTAGAGAAGCAGCGACATATCATGTCAATTGACACACATGACTACTAGTTTCTCAGCGAGGTCCTAATTTTGGGATTTAGAAAAACAACGACATATCATGCTAAAGGCTTTATTTGTTTTTGTATTTTGACAATCATGCTACTAGTATCTCAAGGATGTCCTGGAAATAGGATTTAGAGAAGCAGCGATGTTTCATGATTTGTCCTTGTCTTTTTCTGCATGTGGTTGATTTTGGCAAAAAGACTGGGGCAATCACGCTCCTAGTATGAGTCATGATCATCCTTGTCTGTGACTGTCTATCTTACATGATGGTACGACCTTGCACACCTTGATTTATGTCATATCATGGTGTTTCTTGGCCATTACGATAGTCTTCCCAATGATGATTAAGAGCAATAAATACTAAATGTCCTATGGTAAAGTTTTGAAGGATTTGGTCTAGGAATTAACATGCATTTTCATTAATCTGGTCATCTTCTCTTCTTCGATCTGGTCATCTTCTCTCATCTTCTCTCATCATCTTCTCTCGCCCACCTCATGATGATATCTTGTGACATCCAAAAACATAAGTGCATACATGATCATATAAACATTGCATTAGATCCATACATAAATCATACATAGCATCAAATCATATACATAATCATAAAAATTGCATTAAAATAATCAACATTGCATCTTTTACTAAAATACATTATGCACATCATTATCATCATCATCTCATATTGCATTGTCATGGCATCAATATCACAACATAAGCATCATAGGACATACATGGCATCATAAACTAACATCATACATCATACATATCATAAAACATTAAATCAAAGAACATCACATAACACATGTAGGTCGCATCAAAACTGCATCATCATATAGTATCATCTCAAAAATGTACAATGTCACAGGATAAAGTCATGGGATATCCCAAAAATGGAGCTCGCAGGCTCAAATAATATACATGGTGTGTCATAATAACAAAATGCCCCTAGGGTAGACTCTCATCATCCCCCCGTGGTGAAGAATGTGGCGGCGGCAACTCTGTCACTGGTATTGAAAAAATAGGACTTGTCGCAACCTCTGCCTCTGCCACTGATGGAGCTGCAAAGGACGGTGTCATCTCAACTGTAAAGGACATATGTGATGTCACTGATGCCTGACTCTGAGCAGTAGATATATCACCAACTGGTGGCTGTACCTGTGCTGACCTCTGTACTGAACCAGTCAACCTAGGACTAGGAGTATGCCGACGCGAATGATGTGGCCTGTGCCCTGAAGTGTGCCCTATTGAGGTAGACCCTCTGACACTAGTATGACTCTTGTTGCCAGTAGCACTGCCTGATCTACGGCCACTGCCTGTCCTCGACTGTGACCGTGACAAAGTCAAATCCCGTCACTCTGGTGGCACTGCCTACTCATACAAAGTCCTGTACTGCCCCAATCTCGTGCTCACCCTAGCCAACTCTCGGGCCATATCCCCCATCGGTCCGGTGCATAAGGCCACGACTCTGTACATCACTGAGCAGCATCCTGCTGACGGATCACCGCCTGATCCCGCTCTACCTGGGCTACCTCCAGCGCTGACTGTAAAGATCTGACCTGGGCCATACTCGTGTCCAGTCTCTGCTGTAGGTCAGCTACCCTCTAATCTGTTGTAGCATCCTGTGGCAATCCTGAGGTAGACGGTATCTCCTCCCCTCCCTCCACCATCCGCCATCTGAGAAGTCTCTCAGCCTCATCCATGGCGTCGTCCTCGTCATCATCATCCTCTGCCTCCCCATTCTCTTGTCCTCTGACATCCACCTCCACATCCTCTTGTCCCCTCACCTCTGCCTCCTCCTCCTGTACCCCCACCACCACCTCATCCTCCTGTCTCTCCTCACCCTCTCCTTCCTATCTAGGCTACTCCTCTCTCTCTCCCTCCTTGCCAACCTCAGGGATAGCATCTAAGGCCACCCTCGCTATGCGCTATCGCACCCTCTGGCCCTGCACCTGACTATCTTGCCTCCACCTCTGACCGTATCCACCATCATCTCTGCCTCCGTCTCCACCCCTACCCCCATCTCTGCCTCTGTCTCCACCCCTCCCTCCATCTCCACCCCTCCCTCCATCTCCACCCCTGTCTCTACCTCTCCCTCTGCCTCCATCTCTGCCTCTACCACCTCGCCTGACTCATGGCACCCGCGGAATAACTGACCGTCTGTCCACTGGTGCTGGCCCATCTGGATCCGTCAAAGGCACTGGCCTGTGTGTCTGCCACCATAAATCATAAGCTGCGGTCGTACTAGGATCTGCTACTCCTCCCCTCCAACCTCAGGCTTGGGCTACTAGCCCCTCTATCTACTGCTCTGTGAATGCCACAGGGATAGCTGGCCCCACGCGTACTTCATGGATGATCGAGCATACTCCGTTGTCCTTGTGGGCACATCCTGCTACTCTCCAAACTGTCTCAAAACACGCTGCGGCAAGTACATCTCAATAATCAGGGACATCTGCACTATCTGGCCAATCAGGTACCTGAACTGCCTACATAGACTCAAGTGCTCATCCTTGTCATCCCACTAACCACAATCTCGATATGGCCTCCAGATAAAGGATATCATTATGTCGATATAATGCTGCCACCACCCTGTCTCACCCATATGGATCTACTATAATGCACCTACATAATAGTACGCATAGGGCATACCATCGGCCAACTACGATCTCTCAATGGGAAGTCAAAATATCACAATGTGCTCCCAAGCCCAGATCATCATCAGGGTCATCCCGCAGGAGATGCTCTCTCCTCTCCTATACACAACATCATGTATTTGGTGATAAAGTGTCCCCAATAAACAAGGACCCCAAGCATACACAGTCCTGTCTCGCCTCATACCCACCAGGACGTCTCCCTAGCTAACAGGGAACCCATGTCCCCGCCGGTCAGGAACCAAAATACCTGCAATCATAGTCGCCAAGAATGCATCGAAGCGCCCGTAGTGCTCCGCCATGAACTCCCATCAGATCTCATAGCCCTGAATCCCCAATCCTGCACCCTGATCTCGATAGTAGGCATGGAAAGTTTGGTCGCCATGCTGAGGGTCATAAACGATCCTCTCCCCGTGAATTAGAACTCACAAAATACGGTAGACATCCTCTAAGGTGATGGTAGCCTCACCCGTCGGCAGGTGGAAGGAGCAGGTCTCTGAGTGCCACCGCTCACACAACGCCGTCAGAAGACACCTATTCGCCCAAATGGCGGGCATGAACGCAGCATAGAATAAACCCAGTCGCATCAGTCACTGCCGCTCTCACGGGCCCAACTGATCGACGAACCGAAAGGTGGTCGGTCTGCTCTCTCTCGTATAGATAGGGGCAAGCTGCCTCTACAAAAAGATGAACAATGCATCAGTTCTTTTTGGACAACTATCAGCATCATCAAAAGCATCTAGGGATACACAAACATGGAAATCAAATGTGGTCAAGATGCAGGCAATTGCATCACAACCAAGCAATTGCATCATGAAAAGTCAACTGTGTTGTTCCAAACATCAAATGCATCTCAATAGATCAATTGCATCGCATTATCACACTTGCGTCATGAAAATTTGCAAGTGCGTCGCAACATGGCGAATGCGACACGCCTTGGCACTTGCATCGCTAAACACAGCGACTGCATCACAAAATGGCAATTGTGTCACAAAAATTTGCAAGTGCGTCGCAACATGGCGAATGCGACACGCCTTGGCACTTGCGTCGCTAAACACAGCGACTGCGTCACAAAATGGCAATTGCGGCATTCCAACAGTCAGTTGCCACTCGATAAGTCACATGCGTCGCACGAATTGTCAAATGCGGTGCAAACCATCGGCCAACCTTTTTTATTGTCACACTTGCGTCGCAACGCATCAAATGCGTCGAACGTGAAAGTGATTGCGTCTTACTCGAACGCGTATGCGTCACGGCGCATTCGTTGTTTGCCCTAGAAACTAGCATTTGGCACGCAAAATGATAAAATGACAAAGCAAGGAAAGAGTACATACCACTGGCTCTGAGCCCTCTGGCCGCCTGAAGGTCCTCACGATCTCCCCGTGGTGCTCTGACACTGGAATCACCATCCTCGCTGCTACGCCTTTTGCTCTAAACTCTCGAATTTCGCAAGGTAAAAAGTGGAAATGAATTGACTTTTACCCCTTTGTCAACTTATTTATAAGGTCAAAATAACATTTTTCTCAAGTGGGTTACTACTGGAGGCTCATTTGACCACCTTTGACTTCTCTGTTGACTGTTTTAAACATGTCCGAATCCAAAACCGACTGTGCCATTATTTTTCTGAGCATTGAATTGATTTATCGGGACCCTTTACAAATTTTTCCGTCGCCGGCCCAAAATTTGAAAAATTTCCCGAGGGGGCAATGATACTCCGTACCTTCGCTGGGGCATATTCTTAACTTATTTTTCTTTGTCACAATGCGACAAAGTGACATTATGACAAAGAGGGGCAAAATGTAGACACCTAAAAATGACCTAGACTTGCAAGCTCCATTTTTACCACTTTCGTCCTAGCCTAATTATGACATTTAATTATGTCCTTGGTCAACATTCGACTATTAATTAAATAATTTATAATTGTTTAATTCATTCATGTCTTGGTATTCTTCATGATTATTAAATAAATAAATTTTATTTATTTATTAAATACGTCATTAATTGTCTAAGTCTTCCCTTAATTAAATAAATTTCTTAATTTATTTAATTTCCTTTCTTCATTAATTCTTCCCGATTATTAAATAAATGAATTTCATTTATTTGATATGTCACTAAATGTCACAATTAAATAAATTTATTTAATTAATTATTTAGTCTTATCTTCCAAATTAAATAATTATTTTTAATTATTTAATTACTAATTTCACTTTTCTCTCATTTTAAATAAATGAAAATATTTAAAATGATTCCATTTTATTAACTTTCACTCCTTTTAGTAAATAATCTGAAAAAGATTATTTACTTGTCACACAAAATTATCATTTTGAATTAATTAAATTCAAAAAGATATTATTCTTCCAAAAATCAAGTAATTGGGCAGATTCTTGATTTTTCAAATTTGATCTTCAGTCCAAATCTTATCTTCTTGATTTTTTGAATCTCACAAATCAGGCAATCTTATCCTCTTGATTTTTCAAAAATCTTTATTTCCTTAATTAATTTGTCTCATTTATTCTCCACCGTCGATTCGATTATCTGAGATTTTATTCTGACCGTTCGATTAAGGATTTTGCCCTAACCCTAATTAGGGATTCTCAGATTTAATCTAGACCTTTCATTTTAGGTTCTCATCATCAATTAATCTCATTCGTCCACTCAAAATGACATTTTCTATAAAATGGCATTTTCCTCACTTTTCGATTACGTATAGACATATTACATTTTAGGCATTTTGCATACTTAGTTTTCATAGAAATTTCCATAGTCATTATATTTATTTGGTCAAATCTTGGCATTTATTTAGGCATAGACATTGACAATTATAGTTATAGACATAGTCATTAGGCATATTTAAAATCCTTCAAAGATTGGTGTAGGACTTAGACATTTGCAGATTGCTCGCACGACGAATCTGAGGGCAACATCATCCAGCAAGCAAGAAGGTATTACAAAAGTGAATCATGGAGGTATCAGTGATCAGGTATAATCATTTTGTGTTTTACTTCCTTTGTGTTTTGTAAGATCTTTGGGTTTCATTGTCATTTATTGATTTGTTGCTAACAACTTGAATCGAACCTAAAAATCCCTTGATTACAATTGGATCTTTTTCCGAAAAGTTATCACTTCTAGAATTCTTGGCAGTTTCTTGAATTAACACCGAAATACTTTCAAGCCTTTCGACTAGTTCAATCATTGTGGATCATCCTTGTGACTTGTGGATCTTAATGGTGGGATTTTAATTGTTCTTGGGAGTGTCCCCAACTTTCATTATAGGTTCACAATTCATTTTATGCACTTTTTGAAGAGTAATTCAAATTTGAGGCTGACTTATTCATTCGCACGCTACATTTTCTTCCTTGGAGAATGTGATGATATTTGGCCAATGTGGATGTTTCTTAAGTTGCAGATATTCTATAAATCTTGTAATCAATCAGCTGAATAGGGGTAACCAAGTAGAGTTACTATTTGATTAATTGTATTAAGATTTATCCAAATTATAATAGTTTAGCTCGCATATAGGAGCATGTTAGAATGTTGCATATTTGATCAAATAAGCTCGGATGTTGCTGACCGAATGTAACTGAGATTTCTGTTAATGAGAATATTTCGATCTAAATTTTCCTCCATGTTCTACATTGATTTCATTATGTTACTCTTGTTGCATGGTCTAGATTGTTCTCTTTGAGGACCCTCCTATCATGGTTGTTGTCAGATTGGTATGAGAGCGAGATTCATTCATTGTGAGATCATCATAGTTTGCAAAGTCCTGTTGAAGATTTGTTGTGGGGCGAAAGATTGAGGATCTAACCTGCAACTACAGAGGACTTGTGTGAAGATGGGGGGAAGGAGAAATGGTAGAAATGGAGCACGTGGAAATGTAGACCTAGTTGTGATGGAGATGTTAAGAGGAATTGCAACTAGATTAGATGTGGTTGAAATGAACCAGAGGAGATGTTGACCAATTGATGATGTGGGTGATGAAGATGTAGAAGTACAGGAAGAAAGAGGAAGAGCTGAGCAACCTAGCCTAGATCAGGGAGAAGAGAGGTTCATAAGATCCCTAACCAAGGTGAATACAAGACCCCATTTCAATCCATAGGATTATAATGGTAAGTTGGATTCATATGTATTGTTAGATTAGATCACAAAAAACTATTTTGAATTTGAAGGTACCCCTAAAGATAAGAAGGTGAAGTTTTCTTGTACAAAGTTGCAAGGACATGCTTCCCTTCTAATTAAAACACCATTAACAAACTCAGAATAGGCATGAGAAAGAAAAACTCAAAATCATGAGTTGAGATGGTGAATAAAATTGAAGACTTCCATTCTTTCTCTATGGAAGTATCGCGTCCATCAAGTAAAATGACAAAAATTCTATATCTCAGTGAGGTAAGTGGCCTGTAACTATATGCCAAAGAATAGTTAGGTCTCACCTGAATAAATCAAATTTAATTGAATTAAATAAGTATCATTCCCCTAAAAAATGGCTCAGGGCATGAACTGAAAAAAGAGTGAAAAGATTCCCAGAGGAAGAATTTTCACCAGAGAAAGAGAATCATATAGATAGAGACCAAGATAAGAGAGATTAGGTGTGAATGAAAATTGTGCCATAGAGGTAATCATCTATAAGAAGAGGAGGATAGTAATTTTTTAGTAGAGGTTGCATAAAGAGGCGATAAGAGGAACAGAAAAATATTCAAAGTGCTGTTTTAAGTGTGGTGGAGAAAGGACTATGGGCTGAATATCGAAGAGACAAGTAGAAGATAAAGAGAACAATGAAAAGCAACCTTTGATGAGGGATAAGTGTTGGATCACCTGGTGACCCAAAGGGGGAGAGTGACCCGGTCCCGGTAGAGAGTACTGTCAAAATTGGTGGAAAAAGACTCCCAGGCAGTTACATTGAACAAATGGAGATGGTATCATACAAGTAATTAATGTCATCGATTTTAGAACTTGGTTTCTGAAGAGGTGGTGACTAAATTAGGGTTAGAAAGGTTGAAACACTCGAAGCCCTATCAGATTGCTTGGATTCAAGATGAGCATAATATTTTGGTAAGTGAACAATGTTTGTTGAAATTGAAGATAGGAAATTACAATGATGAAGTTTTGTGTGATATCATGCCTATGGATATATGTCATATTTTTTTGGGAAGGCCTTGGCAGTATGATAGATAGGCTATTCATGATGGGAAGAAGAATATATACACTATT
>VDFB02174455.1:0-11261 GCA_007258455.2 Sequoia sempervirens
TGCATCATGGGGACAAGATCTTGGGTCTCTTGATGACATTCACTCTCGTGATGAAGCTTCCATACTTCACTTGGGGTCCACACTCCACCGATCTTCCTCATGTCTGCATCGTCATCATCCATGACAACCTCTACGGATCCCATACAACATCACTCCATTGTTGGGATGCCCTTGCTAGTTCCATCGAAAAGTTCTTGTCATGCTGATGAAGACCATTAGGCCATTGGAGGAAATCCTACTTGACTCCCACTAATGGGCAGTCATCATGTCGATAACCCTTAAGAACACCACCAACCTAGATGATGGCACCGGTCACCACTATGGGAAGAAAGACTTAAGTTATTACTTAAGTAACCTGCAACCTACTATAGACAGTCAACATGAAAATAGAAGATCTGTTCAGATGCCATGACTACAAATGACCTAGGGTTTAACTAATAAACCCTAAAACACCTAAAGGAAAATGTATTTCATTTATGGGCATGATATACATCCTTTGGGCCTACACAATACCTTTTTGGAAAGCTCTCAAAAACCCCATCACAAATATGCCACTCGATTCGCCATTAGATCCACTGCTCTCTCATCCATCTTTCATCATCATGCCAACAAAATCCTTTTTTTTATTTTCACTTTTGACATCAATGATAGCAATATGCACATCTGCACAGGGTCAATACACTTCTCCTCTAATCCCCTTTTGACATCAATGGAAACATATTCCAACACTTTACACTACATACAACTGACCTATTTTCCATCAACTTAAATCTATTCACCATAGGAAAATGACTTGGAGCTATCAAAAACTAAGAGAGTTAATTGTAGAGGGGCCCTACATGATCTTGTAGCCTCATAAAAAAAATTTCCAAGTGCGACGGTTTTCAAGTAAATGCTCGTCAAAGTTTTTTGCCCTTTTACACTTTGGTTTCTTAAGAGACTTCACTGGTAGAATGTGGCTCAGACTGTTTCAATGTGTTTGGGTGAAAAATAGGACCTTTCCTAGCATAAACCAACCCATATGAACGTGTTGGAATAGTTGGTTTGGTAGTATGGCAAATAGAACAAAAGTTACACCACTTTCCAACTTTACACTACATGCAACTAACCCGTTTTCGATCAACTAAAATCTATTCACCATAGGAAAATGACTTGGAGCTATCAAAAAGAAAGAGAGGCTATTGTAGATGGGAGGGACCCTACATGATCCTATACCCTCAGATGTAATGTTTTCAAGTACCATGGTTTCTGAGTAATTGCTCATCAAAGTTTGTTGTCCTTTTGCACTTTGGTCCCTTAAGAGACTTCACCAATAGAATGTAGCTTGGACTGTTTCGGAATGTTTGGGTGAAAAAGAGGATCCTTTCAAGCATAAACCCACCCATACAGATGTGTTGGAATAGTTAGTTCGATTGTATGACAAAAATAATGAAAGTTACACTACTTTCCAACTTTACACTACATGTAACTGGCCTGTTTTCTATCAACTAAAATATATTCACCACGGGAAAATGACTTGGAGCTATCAAAAATTGATAGAGGTTATTGTAGAGGGGCCCTATGTGATCCCTAAGCCTCAAACCAAATTTTCTCAAGTTCCAAGGTTTTTAATTAATCTCTCTACGAAGTTTACAAAATGGAGAATGTATAGAAAATTTGGTAGCATAGACAAGGCAATGATATGTTTGAAAAAATTCCTCAAAGAAATGTGGTCTTATGGTGATGGACTTCACCATGAGACCACATTTCTTTGAGGCATTTTTTCAAATAGCTCAATACCTTGTCTATGATTTTTCTTACTATTATGCTTTGATAGATTTTTTCCATGCTTTGCTTACTATTATGCTTTGACAAGGTAGTGAGCATTGTTAGAAAAAATGCCTCAAATAAATGGGGTCTCATGGTGATGTACGTCACCATGAGACCCCATTTCTTTGATGTTTTTTTTCTTACAATGCTCACTACCTTGTCAATGCATCCACATTGACAAGGTAGTGAGTTGTTTGAAAAAATGCCTTAAAGAAATGGGGTCTCATGGTGATATACATCACCATGAGACCCCATTTCTTTGAGGCATTTTTTCAAATTGCTCACTACCTTTTCATTGCTACCTTGTAGGAAAACTAATAAAAGGACAATATGTGAACAATATAGTCAAAGTTAGAGTTTAGAATTATAATGTAAAACAATGCATTTACACATTACTAAATTTAGGATGTTAATTAAAATGGTATAAAATGTAGGAGAGAAGGGCACATGCATACATTTTTTAAGAGATCAATCAAACTGATTTTTTAAAGGATGTATTAATCATTGAGTAAAAATATTCATCCTCATAAAGGTATGCCAAAATGAATAGGATGAATGATAGAATAAGGTGATGAATAAAAAATCAATTATTGAAAATTGACTACTTAACCAAGTGGACCAACTTCTATTGAGTCAAATAATGAACTCACAACCAATGAATTAATAGAAAAGTTTCCTATCTATAAGTGGGGTTAGAAGGAATATTGTTGAAATATTTAATAGAAGGTAGTGATTTGTTTGAAAAAATGTCTCTAAGAAATGGGGTCTCCTAGTGATGTACATCACCAAGAGACCCCATTTCTTTGAGGAATTTTTTCAAATAGCTCACTACCTTGTTTATGCTACCACATTGACAACATAGTGAGCTTTTCAATGTTCACTACCTTGTCTATGATACCACATTGAACCAAAACATATAATTTACCCAAAATTGGAACCAAAACATATGTAAACTTGAAATATAGAAACAAGAGGTCTAACTATCAACTAATCTTGATATGCATACTTAGAAATTTTAATACAAATTAATGTGCATACTTACAAATTAATAAGAACCAATGTGCATACTTACAAATTAATCCAATGAACCATCTGAGTCTGCTCTACTCTTTATTGTGTCAAGTATTGCCTCATGGTTAAAATCACGTACCTTCCACAAGGTCTTGTTAAATGATCTACCCCCATATTTGATAAAATTAACATTAGATTTCGGGTAAGTGCACCAAGATGGTTCCCAAAAAGGGGGCTTAAGTGGCCACTTTTTTCTAAAATCAGGAAATGTTGACCTTGGACGTGAAATTGAGGATAGTTACACTCAAAATTTTGAGATGGAACAAAAACAAGGATCGAAGTGCTCCGAGTCTACTTTCTAAACTACTAATTTATTTTGAAAATGGTTGAGATTAAAGAGGTTCAAAAGAGGGATGTACATAAATTGGTGTTGTTTTTGTCAGAAAAACATGACATAGCAACTCTTGTACAACTTGAGCACAGTGAAATTTTTTGTAGTATTTTTAAAATCGTTATAGTCAGAAGTTAGCTAATAGCATCTAGTTCGTGTACAATTTTCTGATAATTTTTTAATGAAAATTTTATTTTTACTAATTTTTCAAATTGGGCACTTCACGGCACAAATTTTGGCCATTGATCCCCTACAAATTTTTGAAAATAATTGATTTTTTTCTTTTTATTTTTAAAATTTAGAATGGAAATCTAGTTTCTAAAAATATAATTTATTTGAAATTTTGATGAGCGGTTAATTTATAATGAAAAAAACAACAAACACTACTTTTTGGTAAAAAAGAGACATACAAACAAAATAAATTATGGATGAAAGGCTTAACATTGTCCAAAAGTGAAAAAAATTACATCGTTGGATAGCTAAGATAGAACCTAACATTACCCATGTTTTCAATTTTGTCAATATTGAACTAGATGCAATCTTGAAGGTGAGCATGGACCTGATTATGTGAAAAATTGTAGAATTTGCAAAAACACGTCTCTGCCCTTTTTGGGAATGCCCTCCAAGCTTTTGGGTTGGTATTCCAAGGAAAATAATTTCACTTTTTCTTTGTTTTAGCAGCGAAATAACGTGTGTGTGTTATAGCAGCGTTTTAAAAAAATCATAAGTGGCCAGAAAATTGGTACCCAACTTCATGCACCCGCCCTTCCATGAAAAGGTTCAAGTAATGAAGAATATTTCAATGTGTCTCAAAGTCTTGAAATAGTCAAACATTAACACTCTTATGTGGGTACCTTCTAAGCCATGCTCCAGTAGCAATCATCGATCTTGCAGGGTATTCGATGTTTTCTTCATTCGTAACTAGGGCCTCCAATTTCTTTTTGGCCTCAACAAAATGACACAAGTAATAATTTTTTCCCTCTTTGTTGTCTTCATCTACAATAATTGTATAAACTTTCACTACATTGATATGTGCAACAAATTAGATGCAATTAGTCGATATTATAAAAACAATACAAACTAAGATAACAATAAGAATTTAAAAAACTATGTGAGTAGTTATATTACCTAGTTGAACTAGATCTAATATGTGGTCAAAGTCAACTGATGATTCCATCTGTTTTAGTTCCAATGTCGTCAAGGGCCAATACATGTGAAGTTGGATAAGATAACTTAACCACCATTCGTTAACCTAGTCCTTTGACTCACACTCATTCTAGACTTGAATTGTACATGAAGAACAAAAGCATGCCATCTTTCACGTATGGATACTGCATGAAACTACATTTGAGCTAAGGAAAGAGTATAGCTCACTTGATCTTGTCAATGTACAAAAATTCTCATATGGTGCAATGTTATTATCATCTATCAATCAAAAAAATCTACAAATTGAAGACTTACCTTCATGACATAGACCCATCAAAGCATTACACCACTCGACAATTGATTTTGCATTTGTCAACTTTGCATTGTCTTTATACTTTAACTCTTCTCATGCTAATTCTCTTTTGATGCATCCTCCTACACCATCATGCTCTCCCTTTCCATGCCCAGCCTTACAAAAGTTCCACATATGTAATAGCATTGACAAGGTAGTGAGTTGTTTGAAAAAATGTGTCATAGAAGAGGCATTTTTTCAAACAGCTCACTACCTTGTAATGGGAACCTTGCCATGGGGTGTGACATCTATCAAAACATAAAAGGGGGGGATATTCATGAGTGTTATGGTTTCAATTGTCTTAGTAGACACATGCAAAATGTGGATGCATAGACAAGGCACATGAACTATTTGACAAAATGCCTCAATGAGATATGTCCTCGTGGACTACAATGATTGTAGGATATGCACAAAATGGAAAATGTGTGGAAATTTTGGTAGCATAGACAAGGGGATGAGATGTTTGAAAAAATGCCTCAAAGAAGGGTATGTGCAGGATCATGATGGGCCAAAAAGTGGCTATATGATGGGTATGTGTAGGGTATGTGGCTGATGACTTTTTTTTACCCAAAATTTATGAAACGAAAAGGGTTTTAAAGGATATTTTCAAATTTCCACCAATATAAATTATTCTTTACTTTGAATTTAATAAATAATTATTATTCATTTTCTATTTGAATTACAACTAAAGTCCTGATTGATAGGTTGATTGAAACACATCTATAACTTTCAAATGGTATCACATTTTTTGAATCCAAAATATGCATCACATTCTATGCTTTGCATACTATATGATTAAAAAAAAATGAATTTCATGAAGTTTTGACCAAGTTAAAAGGTGGTTAGACATACGAGTTTTTATATTTTTTAAAAGTTGTAATAAAATTCATAATTAATTATTTACTTGGAAAAAAATAATAAAAAATATGCATCACATTCGGACTATGGAGTCCCTCTACTTACATATAAAATCTTATAAAATATTATCATTTTATTGTGGTTAGGGTGAATTAGGATAGACACCTACTTCTTATTTTTCCTGAGGAATTTAAGCATACTATTGCATTGAAATTTCAAATTTTCACCAAAATAGATTTTGTTTTAAATAAACCTAGTAGTTTAGAAACTACATTCAATTTACTATAGATTATATTATTACATATTTTGAAATAATATAGATAACTTATTCATTTTCACGTCCAAGTTGCCTAACTTCGATTTTTTGATTTTTTTGCCAGCAGCAGGCACAGTTTTCCATGATGATCTTGCACATACCAGGCTGTGGTCTCGTGGTGATTTCCATCACCATGAGACCACATTTCTTCGAGGCATTTTTCAAACAACTCATTTCCTTGTCTAACATGTTTGATAATATGCTTTGGTAGAAATGTATGGAAAATGTGGTAGCATATCCTTGTCTAACATGTTTGATAATATGCTTTGGTAGAAATGTATGGAAAATGTGGTAGCATAGAAAAGGTAGTGAATTGTTTGAAAAAATGCCTCAAATAAATGTGTCTCATGGTGATGTACATCACCATGAAACCACATCACTTGGAGGATTTTTTTTCAAATAGCTCACTACCTTCTCTATGTTTTTTCTTTCTATTATGGTTTGATAGTTTTTTTCCATGCATCCATAGTTTGGTCAAAAGAACATGTTTTAGGCTTTTAGCCATAGTAGCAAGGGGACCTTTGAATGGGGTATGAAATATATCAAAACATAAAAGGGGGGATTTTCATGAGTGTTATAGTTGCAATTTCCTTAGAAGACACATGTGAAATGTGGATGCATAGACAAGGCACATTAACTATTTGAAAAAATGCCTCAATGAGATATGTCCTCGTGGACTACAATGATTGAAAGATATGCACAAAAAGAAAATTTTGGTAGCATAAACAAGGGAATGAGTTGTTTGAGAAAATGCCTCAAAGAAATGCAGTCTCATGGTGATGTCCATCACCATGAGACCACATTTCTTTGAGGCTTTTTTTCAAACAACTCATTTCCTTGTCTAACATGTTTGATAAAATGCTTTAGTAGACATGTATGGAAAATGTGGTAGCATAGACAAGGTAGTGAGTTGTTTGAAAAAATTCCTCAAATAAATATGGTCTCATGGTGATGAAATGCCATTCCATCACCATGAGACCACATTTCTTTGAGGCTTTTTTTCAAACAACTCATTGCCTTGTCTAACATGTTTGATAAAATTCTTTGGTATATAGACAAGGCACATAAAATGTTTGACAAAATGCCTCAATGAGATATGTGGACTCAAGGACTACTCTAATGATTGTAGGATATGCACAAAATGGATTTGTTGAAAAGGATTTAGAAAATTTCAGTAAAATGCAATTTCTAGGTGTAAAACCAAATTCCAAAGCATTTTCCAACATCTCTCGTGCCTATACCAAAATCGAACCATTGAAAAGGGGTATGCACATCCATAAAAAAGGAATGAGAAATGATGTATTATATTACATAATTATAACTACTCTTATAAATGTGTATACAAAATGTGGAAGCATACACAAGGTAGGTCAATTGGTTTAAAAAATGCCTCAAAGAGATGTGGTTTAAAATGTAATTGGAAAGTGTAAAGAATTGTGTAGTTTAAAATGTGCCGAGAGGGGCTAAGGTTATAATGAGAAACAAACAATTTGATGAACATGGAATATGCATAATAACAAAATCAAATCATTGTATTAAGTATGTATGATAAGGGATGATAAAGAAACATAATAGAATTAAGGAAAATGTAAAGAAAATGTGTAAAGACTTGACATACCTAAAAAATGGAGATTCGAATGGAGGAAATACCCAATTATGTAGTCTTTTTTTCTTCTCAAAGCAAACTACTCAACAATTTGAGTTTTTCACAAGCTTGCTTTCTTTTCAACGTTCAATTGTATATCACTCAAGTAGAATTACTAACAACAATTCAAATAACCAATGTATAATGTTAAATTCCTACAATTCAATCACAATTAACATTGCAACACTACAAAAATTGAGACTTGAATTGATATATATAAAATTTGATGTGAAAACTCTGTTATTTCCTCCTTCCTATGTTGGAAAACTATAAAAAAGTGGTGGAAATTTCATGTGCAAAGGTGGTAGAATGTGAAAACTTTGCATGTGCACTTCCCAACAACATCAAGAAGCTCCTTTTTGTTGGAACACACACATAACTAGGAGAATGATAGAACATGTGGGCCTAGATCATGGGTATGTTGACTTTTTTATCATTTTAGAGCAAGCCAAAACATGCTCACATTATAACATGAGCATGTTTTGTCTTGCTATACAAAATAGCTATATCTCAACTTCTTCAAAATGAACTCGAGTTGTGAAAATGTTAATTTTCTAAAGGTTTCCTCTCTCTCTCTCCTTAGCCATCCATCTCTCCTTAGCCATATAGGTCTCTCACTTCACCCTAAACCCTATCCCTAAACCCTTAACCCTATACACTTTTCCTTAAACCTTAATCCCTCAACCCTATACCCTTAAACCCTATACCTCAACCCTTAAACCCTAAACCCTAATATATATATATATATATATATCTCTCTCCCAGGTCTCTCCCTCCCACGCCCTCTCCCTCATTCAGGTCTCTCTCCAACCTCCTCTCTCCCACTCCCTCTCTCTCAAGTCTTTTCCTCCCACCTCCTCTCCCTCTCAACTCTCTCTCTCTCTCTCTCATCCCTCTATCTCCCATTCCCTCTCTCTCCCACTCCCTCAGATCTCTTCCACCCCCCCTCTTTCCCCACCACTCTCCCATCCGTCTCCACGTCCTCCCCTCTCCCCTCCATTCTCTCCGTCCTCCATGTCCTCCTCCCTTCATTTTCCTCTCTCTCTCCTCTCTCTCTCTCTCTTATAAATTCTCCACATCCATCTGATGCTACATATTAATATCTACATACATGCATATAGGTGTACATACATACATACATACAAGCATACATAGATATGTACATACAATCTTACATATATACATACATACATACATTGATACATACATACATGCATACAAGCATGTATACATACATACATGTCATACATACACACACACATACATACAATTATATATATATATACATACATTAATAGACTAGCATTTAACACAAAGCAAGACATGACATGAGTGTGTTATATTGCACTCATGTTATGTCTTGCTTAGGTAACTCTTGAGCACAAATGCGAAAAATATGTCAAAATCATGAAATAACGCGAGCGCATTATAACACAAGCGAGTTATAACGTGCTCGTGTTATTTCTTGCTTTGGGAATCCCCAAGCCTTAGACTTGGTATTTGATTTGGATTACCAACCCAAAGGCTTGGAGTGCCTTCCCAACATCCAAAGATGTGTTTTTGCATATTCTATAAGATTTCACATAATCACATTCATGCTAACCGTCAAGTTTGCAAGTGTTTCAAGGTCGAACAAATCGAACACCTAGGTATTGTTAGGATCTCTCTTAGCTATTTAATGATGTAATTTTTTTCACATTTTGACAATGTTAACCCTTTCATCTTTAATTTCTTGTGTTTGTGTGTTTGTTTTTTGTCAAAAGCCACTGTTTGATATTTTTTTCATTATAAATTAACCGTTCATTGAAATTTCAAATAAATTACATTTTTAGAAACTAGACTCCATTCTACAAATATTTTTAAAAAAATTGATTTTCAATTAGTTTTCAAAATTTATAGGGGTAGCATAGCCAAATTTTTGTTTTTCAGGATATGTCGACTTTGAAAATTAGTAAAAAATCAAATATTCATTAAAAAATTATCAAAAAAATCATGCATAAACTACATGTTGTTAGCTATTTTCTCACTGAAGAGATTTTAAAAATACCAAAGAAAAGTTAACCTTTTGAGGGAGCCAAAAAAGTCACTTTTTTTTTTTGACAAAAATAGCACCAATTTCTATGGGTCTCTCTTTTGAACCCCTTAATCTCTACCATTTCTTTTTTTTAAAATAGTAGTTTAGAGAGTAGACTTGGAGCACTACAATCCTTGTTTTTGCTGCATCTAAATTTTTTGAGTGTAACTATCCTCAATTTCACATCCAAGGTCAGTATTTCCTAATTTTAGAAAAAAAGTGGCCACTTAAGACGGTCCCTTATTGGCCCCCCATCTTTTTGCACACACACATATATATATAGTTACATAGACCAAACAGTATCTATATAACAAAAATTGTAATCTATTTATTTTAATTTGTTCATTTCAATCATATACATATGTCGTTATATTTCAGCCATATGTACATATGATGGTATAGTCATGTATGAATATATACAAAATATAACTTTAGAAATTGAAGACGACACAATTTTCCTAACCAACAAACCGAATATACCAACATATGTTGATGATTGAAACAAAGAACAAATGAAAACAAAGAGATGCCTATATATCTATCTATCTATTTATATTTATGACAAAAAATGAAATAAGATTGAATTTGGCTAACTGCTTGAAAAAATATACAAACATATGTATATGACTAAGACGAAGAAGAAATTAAAACAAAGAGAGGATTACATATCTATATGTCTGTGTATATATGTTTTGTTTAGCCTATCTATCTACACATCTATGGTATATGTTTTGTTTTGTTGGTATATATGACTTTAGATATTGAAGAAGACAATTTGCCTAACTGGCAAACCGAATATACCCATATGTATATGATCAAAATGAAGAACAAATAAAATCAATGAAACAAGATTGAATTTGGCTAACTGCCAGACAAAATATACAAACATATATATATATATATATGGCTGAGATGGAGAAGAAATTAAAACAAAGAGAGGCCTACATATCTATATGTCTATGTATATATGTTTTGTTCAGTCTATCTATCTACATATCTATGTCTATGTATATATATATATATTATCTGGTCTATCTATCTACATATCTATGGTCTATGTTTTGTTTTCTTGGTATATGACTTCAGAAATTAAAGAAGACACAATTTTCCTAATTGGTGGAACGAATATACCAACATATGTATATATGACTAAAATGAAGAACAAATAAAATCAATACATGTGTATTAAATTCTATAAATGTATTATATGTTATCTCTATGTATCACTGAATACACCATCATACAAGTGAAAAGGCTTGAACATTGAGACAAGAAAGATTAAAGGTAACTATCAGAATGAAGACCAAGAAGACTACACAATCAATATTTGTGCAATAAAGAACAAAAGAATAAAAATGCATGCTAGAAAAATGTGAAAATTAATACAAATGCAACCTTAATATTTGATTTTTCATAATATCATAACCCCATTATTAAAACAAACAAAAAAACATTTTCGAGATTGATAACCCATAAAAAAATGTCATGGTGATGCTTGAACATAACATTGTTTTCCTTGCTAAATTAGTTGTGTTTGAGAACACACAATCTCGAAGCACCCAAAAGCCAACGTGACTTTATCAAACCCTTCAGCTTAGCGAGCACATGCAATAAAATATTCATTTCATAGTTAGGAATAACCAAATAAAAGCATTAAAA
>VDFB02174457.1:0-59522 GCA_007258455.2 Sequoia sempervirens
TGATGGATCACAGAGTGTGATCCGAAATGTTGACGAAAAAACTCTCACACAATAAAATCCAGAAATCATTGCAAAAAGAACATTATAGATTGGGAAAACTTAATATCATTAATCTTGAAAGGTTCTCTACAGTTGAAAGTAAGCAACCGTGCAGGTGAGTCAATTTGAGTTCAAAAGGGATTCAAATAACGATCTCTTGTGGGAAGCTCTCAGGTGGCTCTCAGGTGGCATTTGAATAAACCTTTAACCACTATCGATAAGATGAGATCATAAGTTTGCTTTTTATTCAAAAGGTCTCTCAGACTTCTATTGATGGCTCCGTGTTCTGTTCTCTACTTCTAACCAGCTAGGTTTTCCTGCCTACATTCTTATTTTTATGAAGTAAAATGGATGCCAAGGAGCTGATGTTTATCATTTTGTTCGTGAATGCATTTTAGTTCAACTGGATTTTGACCGAGGAAGGAAAAGCATTGATATTGTTCAAGAATAGCCTTGGCAAAAAATCACAGAGCTTGCTAGCTCCATGGAATGAGTCTTCCCAGTTCTTGTGCAAATGGGCTGGAATTTCACATGAGACTTCTAAAGGGTAAGTGCTATCAATTTAGCTTTGCTTAAATCTGGAAGGCTACCTAGATTCCTAACTCTCCTTTCTACCATGCCTGAGAAAGCTTGTTCCCAGTCACAACTAGCTCACGTGAAGCCACATTCCTTTTTGTTGTTAAAAAGTTGCAGCTGTGGGGAAACTCCCTGATGTCCCGGGGATGCCAGAGTGCCCCCAATTTTAGCAAAAAATGAAAGGATATCCTGGGGATTTACAGTTTTGTTTAAAAATGGGGACGGGAGGATGTCCTGTCTGTACCCCCATTGTAGACTTTCCCAAAAATTTGGGGTGGGTGTCAAGGCCTTGAGGGGCGCCTCTTGGGAACGCTGAGAATTGGTTCACATCTGCAACCACTGTTTACTTTTAAGCTTGATTTTGAGATCAAAATCTAAGGCTATAAAATTTGGAAGGAAATACTCTTGTTGGATTTCTTCAAGGGGTTTCTCATATATAAAATTGGCATCTGTCTTGGCCATGCCCTAAAAAACCACCTTTACCTTTTTAACTTTATTTTCAAATTTGCACAACTTTTCACATTAATTCACAGGATCGAGTGTATATCTTTCTCTAAACATTCGCACAAGCATTTTTATTCTAAAAGAAGAAATGCGTCTTATAGAAGATGAAAAGAAATGGCAGGTGTATCAGCTGAGCCACAGGATTACATGTAGAGTCTTGTCCCATGAAGACTATAAAGGCTTAACGGCTGTATCTACGCACGAATTTGCAAAGAGTCCACTTCTTTCCAAAAGTAACTTATTAGTAATTTTTGCTTTGCCACAGACAATTCTTTCTTTGAACTCACCCAAGCCTACCTAGTGGAGATACTTGATTTTTATTTTTATTTTTGCATTATGCAACCGTTAGGGAATGTGTTTTGCATCGTACAACCTCATTCATTAAGACTGACTTGTCGTCAGAGAGTCTTCATGAGATTAAATCTAACGAAGTTGCAAATGAGACAGACATACAGACATACAGAATATCAGAGATATATTTTTGGGTTTATAAATTGTATTATAGTATAAATGCTTCTGGTTTTAACTGTGTATGTTTTTATAAATTGTATCAAATGCTAGTGTGATTTCTGCATTTCCCAATTAGAAAGTTCGCTATCATCAATGACATTTGAGATCTGATTTTACAAGGAAATAAATAAGATCAGAATAATTCAAATATGCATCATATTTAAAAGCTTTCTGGAATTCTTAAAGAAAGGTTCAGGTTCATAATATAATCATGGATATATTATTCAAGATGATTAGTATGACTATTTACAATTATTTCATGTGAGATTTGAAACATAATTTACCAAACGGTCACTATTTTTGTATGCCGTTAAAAATTGGAGCAAAGATAATATCATAAATGCTTCCACCTTCGTACACAAGCTACAAGACAGCCGAATGTAGTCAACAAATTGAATGTGCTTCATCAATGCTGTATGTTCCTTACTATAAATAAGCATGGTGATCAGTCCTGCGCCCTTGATAACATGCTAAAAATTGGGGTAAAGATAAATAGCATAAATACTTCGACCTTCCTGCACAAGTTGCAAGACAGATCCCATATAGTCAACAAATTGACTGTGCTTCATCAATGCTGTATATTCCTTACAATAAATAAGTATAGATTAGTCCTGCGCTATTGATAACATGCATTTTGTTTGATGCATAGACTATACCACTGATACCTATACTAGATTGCATGAGATACCCGTCTCTGACCCAAAATAGTCGTCTGTGTCCTAGTTAGGGACTTAAAATTCAACAGTACGAATGGATGGTCACAAATTTAAGGACTTCATGAGGAAGAGATGGGCTTTTTTGGGGGCTTTCTGAGAAATTTAAGGACTGCACATGAGGTAGTAATCTTGTTTCCGTGCCGAGTTTTTAAGTGACTAGAGGTAATAAAAAACTTGGAAGGATAACTCTCGGATACCAGATTAGGGGAAGGACCTAATACTTAGCATGTTTCAATAGTTGTGATAGTATTTGTTTATATAATACTCAATATTTTTAATAATATTGGATCAATAGTTGTGATGATGACTACCCATAATTAAATGAAATGTATTTCACCGTCCTAAAAAGCAACAATCATACTTGATGCACACATTGGCGTAATAAAACATTAAATGCGGTGTTCCACAGAATGCCTTTCATACATAATTCGGATGTCCCCGGCCGGATGTTTTGAAGACTTGGGGCCCAACAGAAATATCACCCCGTCATCCCCCACGCTCTCCCCGGGGACTTGGGAACTCTGAGAAAGCAGGCGGGGACACTGAACTATCTCGAGACATCCCGGAGACTCGCCCCGTCCCTCAAAGCGTCTTAGAGCGACCAGTGTTCCGTCCAAAAAGCATTTTTAAAATTTCTTTTAATTTCTTGATTGAGGCTTAGGACCAAGCCTAAAGGCAGGCCTTCTAAAAGTCGCCAAAGCTAAACAAAACAACTCTGGTCTTTGCTGCTCACATAGCATTTGATGTTTAGCTAGGTGAAGGAAACCAGTGAGGAAGAGAGTGGTGAAAAGTGAGTTGAGGATGATTGAGGCCTCCCTTCTCTACATTTTGCATTTTGTACTTGTTTTGATATCAGTATATCACTTTCTCCTTGTAATCATCTTTGTAGTATGATATATGATGTGACATAGTGTATTTAGAATATTCATATAATAGAAATCTCAAATTCGACAATTTCATTTGTCAAATTTTAATTTTTTTTACTTTTAGTCTTTTAGTAATAGTATTGAAATATTTAAAATGTTAGTATTTGCAATTTTACTAATTTGCCAAAGTTTAATTTGAAATGTTATTCTTAAACATTTTTTTATAACTAGTTATTCAAGTACCATATGTATATCAGCACCACCCCCCGCCTCCGTCCCCAAACTTAGGGGATGCGTCCCCGTCAGGGACCTCCGTTTTTGGGTCTTTTTGGACACCTTGACAAAAAGCATGTTGATGTGGCATCATATTTGATGATGTGGTCCTGAAACCTTAGTTATAAGCAAAGGACTTGCCAAGTAAGCTACTGTAAAAAATTGGGAATGATTTGAAATTTCCATGTTTAGTTGAAGAAAGGTTAATGGTGGTTGAGTTAAAAATAGTAGTCAATGCATTCTGAATGCCTATTAAAATTAAAAAACCCTACAGGCTGAACTGGTGGGTGTAAAGAAAAACGTTGTCCTTTTGTGAGGTGAATGCCGCCCCCGCCTCTACCTAATAAGACTAGAATTATAAATTGCGGCTCCTGCATAATGGCAGGTGATTTGTTTTGCCCTTTTAAATAGGAATGATATTATTAGAAAAACACGACGATATGGTTGAAAAAAGCATAGGTTTATAGGGGGAATGAGTTATCTTTTTGGTCATTTAAAAGGAATTCTAATACAATGTTCATATGGTGCGTGGATTTGATCTGACAATTACGTTTGTATTATAAAAGGAGACGGCTTTCTCTTATATTGATTCAATAATATTTTAATACAAGTCATATCATTTAATAATATAAAATTCAATATTCCCATCCATACATAAATAATATATCACCTGATTCATTTATCCTAACTTAGCTGTCATTATATTGTTATTCTACACTTCACACGCAAATATAATATATTTGTCTTCAATTTATTCAGCAGTTACATATCAAGTACTTCAACAGAGTTTGGATTTGCAGGCTATGACTGTCTTTATGGCAGCTGGGTCAGTAAATATTTATAGTCATAAATGTGACACTTGCATTAAGTTATGGTATTTTTTTCGACTTTTTAAAGAAAAAATATATTATTAGAAAAAGGAAAGTGGAAACTAAAGTAGACTTTGGAAGACTCGGCCCTATTTTTTAAAATTAAATGTCTTTTTCATAATGTGAGATTTTTTTTCTTAAAAGAGGAATTATATTTAAAAAATAAGATGGAATATGCCATTATTGTATGGTAAAAGAACTTTGATTGGTTTTGAAGGTACAAATGTGAAATTGGGTTTTTGATGAGCGAATAGAGTTTGAGTATGTCGTTGTATAATCTAGTATGTGTTAATTTATATTTTGTAGGTTTGATTTTCTTATTTTTTTTCTTATTTTGTCATTTTTTGGGTTTGTGGTTTCATGGTTGACTCATATGATTCTCTAGGTTCCTCGTCTCTCCTTTAAATAACTTGCATTTGTTTCTCGTAATCATTCTATGCATGATGTTAATGCATCATATATTCTTATGGATCTAGCTCAAAGACTTTAAAAAAAAAACAATGAATTTAAAATCAATGGTTGTCTTTCTCCAAGCAAAGAGATTCTCACAATTATTTTTATTCTTGTCTATGGAAGGGGATTTAATTTTTTTATAGAAATATATCCTTATTTGTTAGTTCATGGGGTTTAGATTGATTTTGAGGGTGCTAAAGAATTGGACTCATAAAGTTTGGTTGATTGAACAGGACATGAAAATTACCTTGATTGTTAATCGTTTTTTTTCATTTTTTAAATAATGCTCTTAACTATGCCTAGAATTTTTAAGGAGGTCCTTATTTCTTAAGTGTGCTAGTCATTTCATAAAATCTAGCATTTGGATTTTATCCCAACAATAAAACTTATTTACAAGGTTCTAGTTTGGGTTTATCTATTTTTCGGGTCATTTGATTTTTTTAAAGATAAATTCCTAAAAGTCTTGGATGATTTGTTAGGTTCTTATTTGGGTAGGGGAGATGACCTAGTATTGAGCATGTTCCAATAGTTGTGAGGGTACTTGACGTAGTTTGATCCATCAATTGAACATATTCTCATTATTGTTTTAATATAAAAATATCAATAAATATTTTTAAAGTACCAGTCATAATTTATTTTAACACATGTCATTAATACACCAAAATGTGTGCAACTACTCATCATCTCATAAAAAAAATACAAATAATAGTAGTTAAAATCTAGCTCAAAATAGGAACTAAGTCAATCTAATTTATTGATGATAAGAATTACATATTAAAATATTATATACTTGTCTTCACATTTAATAGTTTGACCTTATACATTCTTGCAACTACTTTGTCCAAAGATATATATACTTGATAACTTTACACACAAGTGTACAACTTCTTATCTTCACCTAATAAAAATAAGATGTAACCCACAACTTCTAGTCTAAATACACACAATTGTCAATTCTTTCTCTTCCAAATAATGTATAATTAATGCCCTTTTTTAGACTTGCACCACCAAATATTAAAGTACCTACAAAAAAAAAGAATCTGTAAGGCTCACCATTTGATGTATAAATTATATTAATAGATATCAAATATAAAATTTAATTATTAAAATATGTTTTAAAATAAACTTTTTTCTTTTCAATTTGGGTTATAACAATTTTTTATAGCTCTCTAATTCAAGATCAGGGAAGGATTTGGAGGTTATAATGTTTTTTGTATCAGTATATCAAGTTTTTGGCTCATGTCAATCTACAAGAAAGGGTATTTAAGGAGCTTCATGATATTAGAGATAAATTTTTTGCCTTTGCACAAAAGCAATCACAACATGAATATGCAAGCCACATTGCAAAGAACTAGCTAAAGTATCTAGAAGAAACCATTCTCTATGGAGAATATGCATTCTAATTATGGGACCTAAAATTGATATTGCATATCTTAAGCTTCTTAAACCCCAAAAATAAGAGTTGATATAGTGACAAAATCATTGAACTTGGGATCTCCGACTATCTAGTATGAGCCATGGTTTGGTGTGCCTTACTTTATTTAGAGTATTTCATTCTTCATTTTAGAGGATTGTAAATGTAATGATTTCATAAAACTTGGTTTGCATTTGCCACTTAAAAATTGTTATATTCCAAGAGATTTTTCCATGAGAAGCTTGGATGGCTTGAGCTATGGCATAGGGAGTTTTGAAATTACAAGATGAATAATAGATGATCGGTTCATAAACTTATAGTATAAGGAAGATCATGATGTTTCACATACTTTCGGATAACCTTTTTAAAGGTATCTCACTATTCAAAAATGACAACAACAAAACACGAAAATTCAAAAAATCTAGACACTTCAAATAACAAACAAATAATTATTGTAACATAAAAGGGTATTTTATTATAGTAAATTAAAGAAGCACAAAGAAGTTAAGGATCCCTTACAAATTACTAAGGAGGAAAACACTTAGTTATGCTTGAATCTATGAACTTGATTTTAATAATCTTTTAAAGCTCTTAATATTCAAGTGGGAGAATTTGTTTGACAAACCTAGATTATGAACTCATTCCTTTCAGGATGTAGGGAATGCCATTGTTAACATCTATTTTGTGATTATCTCCAACTTAAATCAAATGAATTATTTCAAAAAATGGCACAAAGGATAGCGACAAAAATTTAACAAGAGAATCAAGGGTTTATTATTGGTTCATCTAATGCTAATGGCTTTATCATGACTTTTTGAGAAGTAAAGCTCAACCTTCTAAAAATCCTAGAGGAGCTAAAATTGGTGATAGCAATAAAAATAAGTGTCATTTGGGAAAAATACCTACTATATTTTAGTAGGATCAAGATGAAAATTAGGAATGATAGAAATAATGGGATCAAGAAAGTCAAGGTAAATTGTAAGATGCTAACTCTTTTAATGAGAAGCAAGATCAGGAAACCACAAGACCTTCAATTTTTGGTTGAGATTTCAAATATTGCCTATTGCCATTGTGAATGTCCATCATGCTCCTTCTTGGTAAGTCTATTATTTCTTGCAACTACTTTGTCCAAAGATATATATACTTGATAACTTTACACACAAGTGTACAACTTCTTATCTTCACCTAATAAAAATAAGATGTAACCCACAACTTCTAGTCTAAATACACACAATTGTCAATTCTTTCTCTTCCAAATAATGTATAATTAATGCCCTTTTTTAGACTTGCACCACTAAATATTAAAGTACCTACAAAAAAAAAGAATCTGTAAGGCTCACCATTTGATGTATAAATTATATTAATAGATATCAAATATAAAATTTAATTATTAAAATATGTTTTAAAATAAACTTTTTTCTTTTCAATTTGGGTTATAACAATTTTTTATAGCTCTCTAATTCAAGATCAGGGAAGGATTTGGAGGTTATAATGTTTTTTGTATCAGTATATCAAGTTTTTGGCTCATGTCAATCTACAAGAAAGGGTATTTAAGGAGCTTCATGATTTAGAGATCAAATTTTCGCCTTTGCACAAAAGCAATCACAACATGAATATGCAAGCCACATTGCAAAGAACTAGCTAAAGTATCCAGAAGAACCCATTCTTTATGGAGAATATGCATTCAAAATATGGGACCTAAAATTGATATTGCATATCTTAAGCTTCTTAAACCCCCAAAATAAGAGAGTTGATATAGTGACAAAATCATTCAACTTGGGATCTCCGACTATCCAGTATGAGCCATGGTTTGGTGTGCCTTACTTTATTTAGAGTATTTCATTCTTCATTTTAGAGGATTGCAAATGTAATGATTTCATAAAACTTGGTTTGCATTTGCCACCTAAAAATTGTTATATTCCAAGAGATTTTTCTATGAGAAGCTTGGATGGCTTGAGCTATGGCATAGGGAGTTTTGAAATTACAAGATGAATAATAGATGATCGGTTCATAAACTTATAGTATAAGGAAGATCATGATGTTTCACATACTTTCGGATAACCTTTTTAAAGGTATCTCACTATTCAAAAATGACAACAACAAAACATGCAAAATTCAAAAAATCTAGACACTTGCAAATAACAAACAAATAATTATTGTAACATAAAAGGGTATTTTATTATAGTAAATTAAAGAAGCACAAAGAAGTTAAGGATCCCTTACAAATTACTAAGGAGGAAAACACTTAGTTATGCTTGAATCTATGTTGAACTTGATTTTAATAATCTTTTGCCCAAAGCTCTTAATATTCAAGTGGGAGAATTTGTTTGACAAACCTAGATTATGAACTCATTCCTTTCAGATGTAGGGAATGCCATTGTTATTGACATCTATTTTGTGATTATCTCCAACTTAAATCAAATGGTTATTTCAAAAAAATGGCACAAAAGGATAACGACAAAATTTAACAAGAGAATCAAGGGTTTATTATTGATTCATCTAATGCTAATGGCTTTATCATGACTTCTTGAGAAAGTAAAGCTCAACCTTCTAAAAATCCTAGAGGAGCTAAAATTGGTGATAGAAATAAAAATAAGTGTCATTTTGGGAAAAATACCTACTATATTTTAGTAGGATCAAGATGAAAATTAGGAATGATGAAATAATGTAGGATCAAGAAAGTCAAGGTAAATTGTAAGATGCTAACTCTTTTAATGAGAAGCAAGATCAGAAACCACAAGACCTTCAATTTTTGGTTGAGATTTCAAATATTGCCTATTGCCATTGTGAATGTCCATCATGCTCCTTCGGTGCGTAAGTCTATTATTTCTTGCAACTACTTTGTCCAAAGATATATATACTTGATAACTTTACACACAAGTGTACAACTTCTTATCTTCACCTAATAAAAATAAGATGTAACCCACAACTTCTAGTCTAAATACACACAATTGTCAATTCTTTCTCTTCCAAATAATGTATAATTAATGCCCTTTTTTAGACTTGCACCACCAAATATTAAAGTACCTACAAAAAAAAAGAATCTGTAAGGCTGACCATTTGATGTATAAATTATATTAATAGATATCAAATATAAAATTTAATTATTAAAATATGTTTTAAAATAAACTTTTTTATTTTCAATTTGGGTTATAACAATTTTTTATAGCTCTCTAATTCAAGATCAGGGAAGGATTTGGAGGTTATAATGTTTTTTGTATCAGTATATCAAGTTTTTGGCTCATGTCAATCTACAAGAAAGGGTATTTAAGGAGCTTCATGATTTTAGAGATCAAATTTTCGCCTTTGCACAAAAGCAATCACAACATGAATATGCAAGCCACATTGCAAAGAACTAGCTAAAGTATCCAAAAGAACCCATTCTTTATGGAGAATATGCATTCAAAATATGGGACCTAAAATTGATATTGCATATCTTAAGCTTCTTAAACCCCCAAAATAAGAGAGTTGATATAGTGACAAAATCATTCAACTTGGGATCTCCGACTATCCAGTATGAGCCATGGTTTGGTGTGCCTTACTTTATTTAGAGTATTTCATTCTTCATTTTAGAGGATTGCAAATGTAATGATTTCATAAAACTTGGTTTGCATTTGCCACCTAAAAATTGTTATATTCCAAGAGATTTTTCTATGAGAAGCTTGGATGGCTTGAGCTATGGCATAGGGAGTTTTGAAATTACAAGATGAATAATAGATGATCGGTTCATAAACTTATAGTATAAGGAAGATCATGATGTTTCACATACTTTCGGATAACCTTTTTAAAGGTATCTCACTATTCAAAAATGACAACAACAAAACACGCAAAATTCAAAAAATCTAGACACTTGCAAATAACAAACAAATAATTATTGTAACATAAAAGGGTATTTTATTATAGTAAATTAAAGAAGCACAAAGAAGTTAAGGATCCCTTACAAATTACTAAGGAGGAAAACACTTAGTTATGCTTGAATCTATGTTGAACTTGATTTTAATAATCTTTTGCCCAAAGCTCTTAATATTCAAGTGGGAGAATTTGTTTGACAAACCTAGATTATGAACTCATTCCTTTCAGATGTAGGGAATGCCATTGTTATTGACATCTATTTTGTGATTATCTCCAACTTAAATCAAATGGTTATTTCAAAAAAATGGCACAAAAGGATAACGACAAAATTTAACAAGAGAATCAAGGGTTTATTATTGATTCATCTAATGCTAATGGCTTTATCATGACTTTTTGAGAAAGTAAAGCTCAACCTTCTAAAAATCCTAGAGGAGCTAAAATTGGTGATAGCAATAAAAATAAGTGTCATTTTGGGAAAAATACCTACTATATTTTAGTAGGATCAAGATGAAAATTAGGAATGATGAAATAATGTAGGATCAAGAAAGTCAAGGTAAATTGTAAGATGCTAACTCTTTTAATGAGAAGCAAGATCAGAAACCACAAGACCTTCAATTTTTGGTTGAGATTTCAAATATTGCCTATTGCCATTGTGAATGTCCATCATGCTCCTTCGGTGCCAGTAAGTCTATTATTTCTACATAAAATTCCCCTTTTATTCCTAACAACTCCCAAGTTGTTGAAGTTCAAGAGTCTCTTCTTGCCTTTGAAAAGCTTGAACATATGTATGAAACCATTGACATGAACTATGATAAACAAAATAATTTCTTGTTTTCATCAATAAGATAAATTGAAATTATAATCATTCAAAAATAGTATGAAAAGAAATCCTTCAACCTAGGCTTTAGGTATCAAACAAAGTCAAAATAAAAAACAAGGGAGACAAGAGGTACTCAAAGCATGTCATTAGATTGTCCATGATAATTTTAAACATTTGAGAGAACACATATTGGCTTTAGGTATTTCCAATCAAGTGGATTCATCCCTTCCCCATCTCAATTGTGATTATTTTTCAGAATATAAGAGGGCTTGACAATAGACCCAAAAAATAATGTTGTTAGAAGTATTTACCCAAAAAAAACATAAAAAGATGGGGATTAACATGATAAAGAATTTTTATAGAGGAAATTTATATTTCAATAAAATCCTTCAAAATTGGGAAATCATTTGATTGAGATAGCTTACTAGTTGACTTTTATAAGAGAAATATGGAATAGATTATTAAAAATTTAATTGAAGTCAATGAGGTTCAGCTATAAGAGGAGGTACATTGAGAAGGGAAATTAATAAAGGTGTAATGAAATTTCTTACTAAAGATGGTGACAAGTCATTAATTAAGAATAGGACTCCAATTACTCTTCTTAATTTATCTTATAAAACCATGGCTAAAACACTGGTCATTTTGCTAAAGTTTGTTTTACCTGAAGTTATTTTTCTTATTCACAAAATAATTATAAAGGAATGTGTATTCCTGATAATCTTATTTGTAGTTAGGAAGGTATGAGTGGGATAGGATATCTAGACAAATATGTTTATGGATCTTCTAGGTTTTGAGAAAGCTTATGATAAGATTGAATGTCCCTTTATCTTTTACAATGATGCATGCAATTGATTTTCCTTAATAACATTTTTAGGATGGTGGAAATTATCTTTAAATATGTGTTTGCATAGGTAGAGGTCAACAAGAAATTAATTGAGTCACTTCTTCTACATAAATCTATCAAAAAAGGGTGTCCTTTGGCACTTTCCCTATTTGTGATTGCATTTTAAGCTCTTCACTATATTACTAAAATATTTGATATTGGTCCTTATATTAGGGACTTTGTTCTTCCTGGTAATTATGAAATGTTGAATATACAATTTGTTGAGGACACAACATTGTTTATAATCGTTGAAGAGAACAATTTTAATAATTTGTTAGGAAGGTTGAATATATATTGTTTAGCCTTTAGCTTTAATTTTTTTGTAGTAACTCAATAGTACTTAGTTGGTATTATGTTTCTCCTATGTGATTTAAAAATTTTGTTATAGATTGGGGACTTATCAAACTTGTTTGTTATTTTGGTATTCCTTCCGTTGTCGAATCCTTCTTCAAGAATATGTTGGATTAGGTTTATCATAAAATGGAAAATGAGAGTACTAAATGGTAGGCACATTATCATAACCCCTTTTGATATCCTAATGTCAAGAAATTGTATTTAGTAAACTACCCTAACATTAATTGTGTTGATGAAAATTTGTAAATATTTAACATTTTAAACTTTTAGGCATTAATTAGACAGTGGGAAGATAAACATGACTATGAGAGCATTATTTGTTCAATACCACCAACAATCAAGTATATAGTTCCAAACAAAAAGCTCTAAGGCCCTGATATACACAAATTATAAAAGTGAAATACTAGAATCTTTGACAACAATTAGATATGATTTTTCCAGTGGATCAAGGCTCAGATCCTTGGTGCTACTGTCATATACACTTTATCAACTCCACTAATTTTTTTCTCTTGTCAATGGAATATCCTTTCCATTATAGGCTTGTACAATTTATGATAAGTGCACACTACTTGGGCCCCACCTACAAAATTGAATTAAACTTTGATGAAGCTACCCAAAACAACCTTGAAAAGATAGAAATGGAAGGAGAAATCTAAAACTATCACCAACTTCTCATAGAACATAGGGCCTCAAACAAACAACTTTGTCGCACTCTTGGCCCTACATAGAGGAAATAACAAGCCATTCAATATGGAGTCAGTTGGCTGCACATTGAAGGGTGTCTAGGATTATTATTAGTCTAATTAAAAAAGTTTTCCAAACCCATGAAAGAGCCCATGCAGACTCTAGCTAGTACTCTATTAGTGTAGAAAATAACATATTATATTGTTAGCAAGGACAGTTGGTGATTGGTTTGGTTTTTGCAATTGCATCTTCTTTATAATTGTATCCTCGTTTAAATATGATTGATGAACATCAAATAAGACATCAAGATTTCTTCCTTCATATAGTATCAAATCTTATTGATATCTCTGTTTGTGTGAATGAAGGCATGTTACTAGCTGTGTGAATGAAGGCATCTATAGAGGAGTTATTAGAATGCTTATGGTCAATGCAGGAGGGTTGACTTTCTTTTGTATATCTTCTTTCTTATCATTTAAAATTATCAATTCAGGTAAGTGCAAATTTCCTATTATGCTTAGTCTATGAATAAGAGAAGAAATTTTTGTATGTAATAACCATTGAAGGTGTGAAAATATAAATCCTATGCTACATGAGAAATTTTCCATATGTAGAGTCACGTGGAGTATTTAGGTGAGATTTAAAGGGCATATAACATTATGGAGATTGTATTAGACAAGTATTCTAGATTTAATTTGCATACTTGGAGAATGAAAATTCAAATGCAACTAATGAATAAACATTTATGGGGAATAGTAAGCAAAAAATTAAATACACCTATAGATGCAAATAAGTTATTGGATTGGAATAGGGGTTGATGCAAGAAGTTGGGTCCACAAAAAACTCAAAAAGTGGAAGTGTTTTTGTTGTTTTTCAAAATTTATTACACTTGGACTGAAAATTTGAAGCACTTACACAATGAATTTTAAAAAAATCAATAATATGAAATTTAGTATTTTGAATCTAGTTTCCAAATATGTAATTTATTCAAATACCTAGATAATAGAAATTAAATTTTGATAGGCATGTACAAAAACCACTTTTTAAGTCATTTTTTTACCATACCATGCACGTGTACGAACACCATTTTTTGACCTAAATAAAAGCACATTTTTCTAATTCCTTTTTGGGAAAGATATGTAACAACATGAAAATTGATGAAGATTATTTTTTGTAATTTTTTTTTGAATTTTTTTTATTGAATTTTTATTGGCCCTAATTGTTGTTTTTAAAAATCAACGTGTACGGACAACATAATTGGACCTAAACCAAACATTTTTTATTTTATTTTTCATTGTGTAGAGAATTGTCTAAAGATTGATATCATATATTTTTTTTGCAAAAAAGTTAACCAAAAAAAGTTATTAAAAAACGAAAAAAACTTGATATTTCAAGTTTATAGACTAGCTTGCTTAGAAATTATTTAAAAATAGAAAAATAATCCAATTTTAACAAAAATTATATATTTGGAAGATAGACATCATGTTTTATAATAGGTTTTAATTTCATAGATTAATTTAGAAAAAAAAGTCCATTAGCTATATTGCCAAAGTTGGACAATTCTCTTGAGCCTGCCTTAGTTTTTTAGTTGTAGATCAAAGGCTAAGAGTCAAGTTGCCAAGCCTTTCTTGGGCTTAAAACCGAGGCAACAAGTGGGTTGGCAATTCTAAATTTTAAAATGTGTACCTCTTATAGAATGCGTACGCATTCTTAAATAGAAATGAGTACCTAATATATAACAGGTACTCGTTCTTAATTTACGCATTTGAAAATAGGAATGGGTATGCATTATATACAGGTACCCATTCTAAAAATAGAACGTGTACCCGTTTTATAACAAGTACCCATTTCTATTATAACCTTTTTTTCTCAATTTGGAAAAAACCAATTAAGCACATTTTTTTTGCAACATTCTTTTTTTGCAGTATGGACTGACGTCATTTTTTGTAATATTTAATTCAATCTTGTCTTGTACAATCTCTTAACAGGTCATATTCTATTCAATTTTTTGAAGGAGACAATTGCAAGTTGAATTTTCTAAAGTGGAATCAATCAAGTACAAGGACTTTTCACAAGAAGATTTGAAAAAAGAGAGATTTTGGATGTATTCATATGTTTTTGTACTTCAAAGTTTATAGAAGAAAGGATCTCCATATTATATAGTTTTATTTCAATATTTGAAAGATGTAGCAATTGGAAAATAGGTTAACAATCATTTTTTTTTTTAATCAAGAGGGTTTGGTAATCATGGGATCAAAGCAAAGGAAAAGAAAAAAATGTAGAAAGTTAATGACACCCAAAGAAATTGAAGCAAATAAAGAAATGGAGGCAAAAAGACAAAGGGATAGAAGAACAAGGATTTGTCAAATGAAAAATTTGGAAGCATCTAGTTCCATGAATCTTGAAGAGGAAACCATGAGAGATGAATTTAGATGATGCAAATGTGGAGATGGTGAATATAGAAGAAAATGCAATTATGAAGACAAACCCAACTACGCCTTCAACTTCAACTTTGAATGCTATAGAAATAGCATCTATGCAAACAACTTCGGGTATGTCTTCAAATCCACCTCTTAATGATATGGAAAATACACCTATTCAAATAACTTATCCAGGTATCTCTTCAAACCCAAGTCTTGATAATATTGATCTTAGTTATTTAGATAAAGTTTGATACACCAAATTGATGGTATCAACAATTCTAGTTTTGAAACAATGCAAAAACAAAATAATAATGAAATATCTTGTATGAATGTAAATGAGAATGAAATCTCTTATATTGATGAAAATGAGAATGAAATCCCTTGTATGTTTGAAAACGAATGAAAATGAAATCCCTTGCATGAATGAAAATGAAACCACTTGTATGAATGAAAATGAAAATGTTTTTTTTACAATTGATAGAGATGTCTTAGATAACCTTCTTGGTAAAATTTCTTGGAGACAAATGAGAACTCATGGAAATAGATTATATAAAAAAAATTATAGAAAGAAATTAGGATTTCAATGTCAACTCATGATGCAATTGATGAAAATGTGAAAAATACGAAAAGTGATGAAAAAATTAAGAATTTTTGTAAAACCAAAAAAAGAAAGATGATTTAGTAGAACAAGTCATATCTAGTGTGGCCAATGCTATTGATTCTATAGGAAAGAAAAGTCGATCTAAAGATAAGAATGCATTGCGTCGTGTAATAATGATTGATCTAGTTAATAAATCAACTTTAAATAAAAGAATGTTAAGTAAGATTAGTAAATATATAAAAGTAAATCCTAAAACTTTGATAAAAGTCACTAAAAGAAGAGAAAGTATTGAAAATGATCCAATTAACCAATGGAGTTTTAGTTGTAGATTCCTAAGTTCAGACATGAAATTAACTAATGAAATCAAATATTTAATCAAAAAATATTGGCATGATAACACAAGAGTATCACCTAATAATAGAGATGTTTTAAAATTAAGGGTGGGATCAAAAATCCGTGACCCTCATCCAAAGCATCTTTTAGATATGATTCAAACTTAATTTAATAAAAAGATATGACTTAAAGTGAATTTTATAAAAAGTTTTTAGATGATTCAATCTTACCAAATATTAATATAAGACAAAGATCATTTGAGAATTGTAAACCTTGGTATGCCAGAATTAATAAACAATGAATCTCTTGTTGTAAAACTCATGTACAATTTCGTTATTATTATGATAGTTTTTGATATATGCATTGTACTTTGCATGCTAACCAAATTATGTAGGACATTTGTGGTATTAATATGCCACCTAAAACAATCAAAGATTTTATAGCAGGTTTGTTTTGTGAACCCTCTAATGGAAACTTATTTTATTTAAATGTATGTATTTTTGGACAATGCAATAGATGTGGAAACTTTTCATTGTTAGGAGAATGTATACATGAAAGTAGTTTACATGAATTTGGACAACAATTAATGGATGTTTAAAAATTTTAAAATGTTGAATATTCTTTAAATGATGGAAAAATTGGAAAACGTTGTGAGCTAATTGTAGAAGAATTTAGTGTGCATGCATTTATTAGAGAATTTAAAGATAAGATTGTACCTAAATATGTAAAACGCTCTCAATATGCTCATTGGCTTGATGGTCACTTTTGTACATATAAAAACACATTTCCAATTGGAACTATATTGTCAATTGTTGATTTTGCAAAAAAATATACTCTTGCTCCACAAGAAGAAATTCAATCCCAATATTATAATACAGTGCAGGTAGCCATATTTGTTCATATTGTATATAGACGTGCAAATGATAGTAGAGAAGATAATATAATTTTTTTGAGAGAGTACCATTTGTATGTGAGTGATAATCGATTACACTCATATGAGTTTGTTCAATATTGTTTTAATACATTTTATAAAAATTTAGAAGAGAGAAATTCAAATGAGAGAACATCTCATATAGTCGGATAGTTGTATGGGTCAATTCAAGAATGCTAGAGTTTTTATTGGTTATGTAGAGCTCATAAGGAAAATAATATCCAACACATGTGGATTATTTTTGAAGTTGGACATGTAAAGGAGAACAAGATGGAGCAGGTGCATGTGTGAAAAGAGCTCTTCCTAGAGAGCAACTAAAATTTGAGGATGCAGCAAAATTCAGAGATGCACATGCAATTGTAGATTGGTGCAACACAAAATTATCTACAGGAACAAGTGAGAGCTCAATAATTTGATGCTTCTTTTGGTTAGTTGAAGAAAATGATATTCTTACTTGACAAGATTGTGAAACAATTAATGGATCAACAAAATGGACTTCGTTTAAGAGTTCGAATGCAAACATGTGGACAATATGGACAAGGGAGCTTGCATGTTTTTTTCAATTTTGTATTGTAGGTGATTGGGAGGTGTGTGAAAATATAAAATGGGTCAAAGAATGGCAACAAAGAGCCTTAACACCAACATCAACACATGGTCAACATGGAATGACAATTGAAGAAGATAATCAAGTGTTTGCAGCATCAAATGATTATGATTGTGTTTCAGACCTTGTACAAGAAGGTACATTAAATTGAATTCATTTTTTTATTATACTATTTTTTAATATATATAATTTTATATGTATGTATGTTTATATATGAATTAAATATATGCCACTTTTTATTGAATTAAATTTTTTTTACAGAACATGTGTATGTTGTTGTTGCACCTGAGAGGAATGAAGAGGAGACAGAGTATTAGTTGGCTAGATATGTTGAGAGAAAACATAATTTGGTACATCCTAGAGTGGATGATGACAATTTTGAGTATCCAACTGTTTTTGTGGTTGTTGTTGACACCTAGCTTCGAAAATATCTAATAAGAAAGAATGGTTTTCATGCATTTAAAGACTATGAAAGACACAAGAAGATTATACATTACTCACATTTGATTTTGGCAACCAATGTAAAACTAATTAGATATCAAGGGAGGCCTGCTAATAAAGTGTTATGGACACTTTCAATGGATGATCATGAGACAATCATAGATGCATTACAAAAAAGAAAGGATGCAGATGGTACAATGGAATAAATAAATATAGGTAAGTATATAGTTGTATATATATTTAATTGATAGTTTATATATAGTTAAAAATTTATCATATAACTTAGAATCAAGGCTAATGTGTATCTCCCCTTAATCCATGTTCTTATGTTAGTCTTAACTCATTTCCTAATTATAGTTTTAAATCATTTTTTTTGTTTTAGGTCTCCCAAAACTAGATGCATTACAAAAAAGAAAGGATGTGAAAATATATTACAATGGAATTTGATTCTAGATATAGGTAACTATATAGTTCTATACATTTAATTGATAGTCAAAATATTAAACTAAATAATTCAATGTCATTTTATAAAAAGTTTATAATTGATTCCATATCCCCTTAAGTCATCCTCTTAGGACCCCTTAATCCATCCTCTTATCTACCCTTAATACATCCTCTTGCATCCCCTTAAGTCACTCTCTTAACTCCCCTTAAGCCATCCTCTTAGGACCCCTTAATCCATATTCTCTTATCTACCCTTAATCCACCCTATTGCATCCCCTTAAGTCACTCCCTTAACTCCCCTTAAGCCATCCTCTTAGGACCCCTTAAGCCATATCCTCTTAGGTACCCTTAATTCATTCTCTTAACTCCCTTTAAGCCATCCTCTTAGGACCCCTTAAGTCATCGTCTACCTACTCTCCTCCCCATCATCTCACATCTCCCCCCTCTTAGGGTTTAGGATCAAGAGGGTATTTGGTATAGGGTTGAGAGTTGAGGTTTCATCCCTTGGGATTTACGTCCTAGGGTTGATGGATATGGTTTAGGGTTTAGGTTTTAGGGTTTAGGGTTGACAAGATGCTTAGAATAACAAATCTATTATGGGTTAAGGGTTAAGGTTTCATCTTGTATGCTTTAGGTCCTAAGGTATAGGGTTTAGAGTTGACAAGATGCTTAGAATAACAAATCTATTATGGGTTGAGGTTTAATGGTTCATCCCCTAGGTTTTAGGTCCTAAGGTTCAGGGTTTAGAGTTGACAAGATGCTTAGCATAACAAATCTATTATGGGTTGAGGGTTAATGGTTCATCCCCTAGGCTTTAGGTCCTAGGGTTGAGGGATAGAGTTTAGGGTTTAGGGTATAGAGTTGACAAGATGCTTAGAATAAGAAATCTATTATGGGTTGAGGGTTAATGGTTCATCCCCTAGGCTTTAGGTCCTAGGGTTGAGGGAAATACTTTAGGGTTTAGGGTTGACAAGATGATTAGAATAACAAATCTATTAGGGTTAAGGGTTCATATCTTAGGCTTGAGGTCCTAGGGTTTAGGGTTTAGGATTTTGATGGTTAACAAGATGCTTAGAATAACAAATCTATTATGGGATAAGGGTTAAGGGTTCATCTCCTAGGCTTTAGGTCCTAGGGTTTAGGGTTTAGGATTTCTAGGGTTGACAAGATGCTTAGAATAACAAATCTATTATGGGTTTAGGGTTCATCTCCTAGGCTTTAGGTCGTAGGGTTTAGAGTTTAGGATTTATAGGGTTGACAAGATGCTTAGAATAACAAATCTATTATGGGTTAAGAGTTCATCTCCTAGGCTTTAGGTCCTAGGGTTGAGGGTTTAGGATTTTTAGGGATGACAAGATGCTTAGAATAAAAAATATATTATGGGTTAAGGGTTAAGGGTGCATCTCCTAGGCTTTAGGTCCTAAGGTTTAGGGTTTAGGATTTCTAGGGTTGACAAGATGCTTATAATAAAAAATCTATTATGGGTTAAGGGTTAAGGGTTCATCTCCTATGCTTTAGGTCCTAGGGTTCAGGGTTTATGATTTTTAGGGTTGACAAGATGCTTAGAATAACAAATCTATTATGGGTTAAGGGTTCATCTCCTAGGCTTTAGGTCCTAGGGTTTAGGTTTTAGAAATTCTAGGGTTGACAAGATGCTTAGAATAACAAATATATTATATGTTAAGGGTTAAGGGTTCATCTCCTAAGCTTTAGGTCCTAGGGTTTAGGATTTAGGATTTCTAGGGTTGAAAATATGCTTAGAATAACAAATCTATTATGGGTTAAGGGTTCATCCCCTAGGCTTTAGGTCTTAGGGTTTAGTGATATACTTTAGGGTTTAGGGTTTAGGATTTAAGGTTGACAAGATTCTTAGAGTAACAAATCTATTATGGGTTAAGGGTTCATCTCTTAGGCTTTAAGTCCTAGGGTTTAGGGTTTAGGATTTCTAGGGTTGAAAAGATTCTTAGAATAACAAATCTATTATGGGTTAAGGGTTCATCTCCTAGGCTTTAGGGTTTAGGATTTCTAGGGTTGACAATATGATTAGAATAACAAATCTATTATGGGTTAAGGGTTCATCTCCTAGGATTTAGGTCTGAGGGGTTAGGGTTTAGGATTTCTAGGGTTGGAAAGATGCTTAGAATAAAAAATCTATTATGGGTTAAGGGTTAGGGGTTCATCCCCCAGGCTTTAGGTGCTAGGGTTGAGGGATACTTTAGGATTTAGGGTTTAGGGTTGAGAAGATGCTTAGAATAACAAATCTATTATGGATAAAGGGTTCATCGCCTAGGCTTTAGGTCCTAGGGTTTAGGATTTAGGATTTCTAGGGTTGACAAGATGCTTAGGATAACAAATCCATTATGGATTAAGTTTTAAGGGTTCATCTCCTAGGCTTTATGTCTTAGGGTTTAGGGTTTAGTATTTCTAGGGTTGACAAGATGCTTAGAATAACAAATCTATTATGGGTTAATGGTTAAGGGTTCATCTCCTACACTTTAGGTCATAGGGTTGAGGGTTTAAGATTTCTAGGGTTGACAAGATGCTTAGAATAACAAATCCATTATCGGTTAAGGGTTAAGGGTTCATCTCCTAGGCTTTAGGTCTTAGGGTTTATGATTTCTAGGGTTGACAAGATGCTTAGAATAACAAATCCATTATGGGTTAATGGTTCATATCCTAGGCTTTAGGTCTTAGGGTTTAGGGTTTAGGATTTCTAGGGTTGACAAGATGCTTAGAATAACAAATCTATTATGGGTTAAGGGTTAAGGGTTCATCTCCTAGGCTTTAGGTCATATGGTTTAGGGTTTAGGATTTCTAAGGTTGACAAGATGCTTAGAATAACAAATCCATTATGGGTTAAGGGTTAAGGATTCATCTCCTAGGATTTAGGTCCTATTATGGGTTGAGGGTTAAGTGTTCATCCCCTAGGCTTTAGGCCCTAAGATTGAGGGATAAGGTTTAGTTTGAGCTACCCTTAATCCATAATCTTGCGTCTCCTTAAGTCATTCTCTTAACTCCCCTTAAGCCATCCTCTTAGGACCCCTTAAGTCATATCCTCTTAGGTCCCCTTAATCCACCCTCTTGCATCCCTTTATGTCATTCTCTTAACTCCCCTTAAACCATTCTCTTAGGACCCCTTTAAACCATATCCTCTTAGGTCCCCTTAAGTCATCCTCTTGCATCCCCTTAAGTCATTCTCTTAACTACCCTTAAGCCATCCTCTTAGGACCCCTTTAAGCCATATCCTCTTAGGTCCCCTTAAGTCATCCTATATTTTGTACCCTTAAATCCATTCATTGAGCATCCCCTTAAGTCATCCTCTTAGGACCCCTTAAGTCATATCCTCTTAGGTCCCCTTAATCCACCCTCTTGCATCCCTTTATTTCATTCTCTTAACTCCCCTTAAGCCATTCTCTTAGGAACCCTTAACTTAGGTACCCTTAATCCATCCTCTTGCATCCCCTTAATTCATTCTCTTAACTACCCTTAAGCCATCCTCTTAGGACCTCTTCAAGCCATATCCTCTTAGGTCCCCTTAAGTCATCCTAGATTTTGTACCCTTAAATCCATTAATTGAGCATCCCCTTAAGTAATTTTTAATTATCTTTAATCATTTTTGTTTCAAGTCTCTCACATTGGTGTTCAATACTTGTGCATTGAACAACTCATGACAATTAGTATAATAGATCCAATTTTCTAAGATCCAACTCATGACATCACTTGAATTTGTAAGGAATTTCTAAGATCCATTTTTCTAACTTTTAGTAAATTGTTATTTTCTCGCATGAATTAGAGTTAAATGACTCATAAAACATATAGTTACTTTACTTACATTAATTATTTTTGTAGGTTCCTACCAAGTCGATCTACCATGATTGTCACTGCAAAAAAATTCCATCATATAAATTATGTAAATATCAATTTGTGGACTTGAACTAAAAGTGGATAAGCTTTAATTGAATTTATATGCACATTTGTTTCATCATGTTATAGTTGTATACATTATATTTTTGTTCGATGCATGAACTTAAATGAACTTATAAATCACTTTTTATATTGTTCCAATTTTATCTTATACATTTTATATATGTCAAGTATAGATTTTTGTTTAGTGATGAATATTTGCTAGAATTGGAAAATAGTTAAAATTAGGCCCTTAATTTATTATGAATATGATCTAAACTATAAGGAATGTATTAAATTTTCACCTAACCATGTGATTTTATTTAACTTTGAAAGTCTTCATTTTAAGACATCTAAACTCCATTCAACAATGGCATCTAAATATATGCAATTTGATTCTAGACAAGAATTTATAGTGCATTCTTAAAAATTTAGATAAAATATATATATATGAGTGCATCTAATAATCATAATGAACATAACATGTACGTGAGCACATTTAAGATCAAAGTATATTAAAATCCACATGAAATGCTAGATATATCTGTAAACACTGAAAAATGTCCCAAATGATATCATACACTCAAATCAGGTATACTAACATCATTTCCTCTTGAAATCCATCCTCTTTTCACTTAATTAATTAAATTAGCCTAGCTATTTAATTAATTCCATCATTTTTGTCTATTAACCTAATTTATCAGATCGAGTTAATTCACCCCCTTTTGCACTAACATTTCATCTCATTAAATTAAATAAATCAAAGTATTTAATTTAATTCCCTAAGTCCTCTTATTTAATTAAATAAACCTAAGTTATTTAATTTAATGTCATTTCACCTTTCCCCCATTCATTAAATCATTTAATTTACAGAATATCACTTTAATCCCCTAATTGTATGATTAAACCTTGTTTAATTAACAATTATCTAATTAATCCAATTCTTCCCACTTGCAAGGGAATATTCCAAAAGAATATTCCCCCTTTGCACAATTTAATTTTGTTTTAATTAACTAAATAACCTTTTTCCTCACCCATATGAATATTCCAAAGAATATTCTTTCTCTTCCAAACACTTAAAAAAGGGAATATTCTCACTTGGCTTCTTGAGCAAGCTAAACTTGAAACCTCTTGAGCAAGTTAACTTTTGACCTCTTGAATAGGTCAAAAGTGTGTTTGTTTGAAAGGAATGAGAACCCTTGATTAAATCTCATCTTGCATTCTCATCTGAATGAGAAACTGTGATCCATGGCTCCTATTTCCTCCATTCTTGACCATTGATTAACCTTTTTTTTTTATCTCAACCCTCCATTTCTCATTTGCTTTCCTATAAATAAAACACTATTTGGAGACAAATGGATCCATCTTTTAATTGCAAACTTATGTTGTTGAAATCACTCACACTCACACTCACACTCATGCTTTACTCACATTTAGCATATTTTAGTTCATTTTTAGTTGCATATTAGCTTCAAGCTTCCATTAATGGCTTCCATGCATCCATCTTAGCTTGTTTATAAATTAGGTTTTGAATCTTTTAGCTTAGAATTAGCTTAGATTAGCTTAGATTTTGCATATTTAGATCAATTTTAGCATAAAATCATGTTAATTTAGCTTGCATCGTGTTCAATTTAGCGTAAATCATATTTTCATCCATTTATCACAACAATTTCTTCGATTTTGTTTAATAGATTAGATTGAAACAAGCTCACTGATCACAGGATTGGGAAAGGGTCATTGTTCCGCATCAACATGACACCAATTCCAAAACAAGATAAGTTTCAAATGGGGTAGAATAGACATTTCAATGTTTTTATATTTAGATTGCTTCATTTTTTTTATTTTTTATTTTTTTTTATTTTTAAACAAAGGGGTAAAAACTTTATTAGAAATCAGAAAAGAGCATTACAATAATAACCAAGGGACCTAGCCCCAGAAAACAAGGCGAAAACCCCACAGCATAAAACAACATCAACTATCCCCATGTATCCTCCTATCCTCCTCCAAGAACCGGTCTAAATCCAGATGCAGCTCAGGGTTAACCTGATCCCAATCCTCAACCTTCCAACCACTATCATGCTCAGAGGCCCATTTGGCCAAGCAGTCGGCAGCACGATTCCACTCCCTCAGGATGTGAACAAAGGATGCCTCCATCCGAGAACTAACCTGAAGAATCTGCTGAACCACCGAAGCCAACTGCCAATTTATATCAGATATCTTTCGCTCATTCAAGAGATTAATCAAAATCTGTGAATCAGCTTCACATATAACCTTTCTCCATCCCAAAGCAAGGGCCCTCTCAATAGCATGAAGAATTTCCAGACCCTCCATGAAGTTAACAGTCTTCACCCCCTCATGTATAGAGAATAGAAAAATCACCGACCCAGCTAAGTCCCTGCCAACCCCACCAATTCCAGCAGGCCCAGGATTTCCCCTAGAAGAACCATCAGTATTGATCTTTAAAAATCCATTGGGAGGAGGTAACCACCTTCCAACCCGTTGAACCCTCTTTTTCCCATGCCTACAATTCCTGGAACTGACAAAAGATGAATGAATTTTTTGAAGACCCAGTCTGGCCACCAACTCAGCATCACCTCTCTCCAAGGGGAAAACCACATCACATTTAGCTAAAACTGACTCCTGCACCATTCCTAGCATACGCATCCAAACTTGCCGACCCACCAACTTCTGATCATGAAAAATTTGGCAGTTCCGCTCCAGCCAAATCTGCCAAAGCAGAAAGGTAGGGCCCACGAACCAAACTTCTTGCAAAAAGGAAGCCATAGAAGGAGGTCTTCCCATACTATCCGAGAATTCAACCAAAGAGCACACATGAATACAAGGAAGCTTCCACACCTCCCACCACCAATGCCAAAGTTGCACAACAAAGGGGCACCAGAAGAACAAATGCGAAGAATCCTCTTCCGCTCCCCCACACAAAACACAAATTGAAGGTCCTTGAAATCCCTGTTTAGGAATGTTATCCCAGGTCAAGCACCTATTCCAAGCCAAAGTCCAAACAAAGCAGTTGCATTTAGGCCATGAGAGTTTATTCCACACCCTTTTCCACCAATGAACCTTTGCCCCAGTTAGCTTCTGAGCCAATAACACCTAATAACCAGAAGCAACAGAGTAAACCCCCTTAGGATTATGGGTCCAAGCAATAATATCTTCTTCCAGAAGAGAACTACAACTCCTACTATGAAGAATCTTGTGAAGCTCAGCACTTTCTTCCGCAAGTCCCAAATCTGGCCACTCTGCGGGATCCTTCCAATGAGCTACCTCCAACTGACCAAAAGAAGCAATAGACTTGAAGTCACTCACCCTAGCCCAGCCAGCCTCGAGAAATATTTGGCACAAAGGAAGTAGGTTGGGGAACTGAGAAGTAAGTGGAGGGAATCCAAGAGCTTCAGTTCCCTGTCTACAAATCCAAAATAAACCTTCCTTGATAAGCTTTGCACCCTTCTAAAGAGTATTCCAAATCACTGAACCTTTCCCCTCAAGAGGGTAACGAGGGAGATCCTGCCGTGGAATCCCTGGGAAATACCCGGATAATATCTGTGCCGGTTGATCTATTCCACCTGCCATCTCAAAATAACCAGCTTGTGACCCACGACCACTGGGATAATCTTGGGGTATGAGAATGAGAGACCACCAAATTGCTTTGGGCTGCACACAACATCCCACTTGACCAGGCTCCACTTGGAGGATGACAAACTTCCCGCCCATAAGAACTACCTTTCAAGAGAATCCAACTCCCTCAGAAAACCCATCGGAGCCACCTGAAGCATACATCTGTAGGTAGGGAGAGCCTGCACCACCGACTTGAGAAGCTGAACCCGCCCCGCAAAAGACAACCATCTATGGGTCCAATGATTAACTTTTGCACAGAGCTTATCAATAATATTCTGCCAAGAACCCTTGGGAAGATGGTGAATAGAAATTGGGAAAACCAGATACGTCAAAGGGAGAACCCCTATTTGAAACCTCAAGATATTAGCAATTCTTCTCTATATGGGGGTCAGCATATTGAAGAAGAATATGGAAGACTTCTCCTCATTAATCAATTGTCCTGAAGCAACAAGATATATGTCCAACACCTGCCTCAAGTTAGTAGCTTCCCTAACAGGAGCCATCCCCATCAGGGCAGTATCATCAACAAACTGCAAATGAGATTGCGGAGGCAAGTCTCCACCCCATCGCCAGCCTTGAATGATGCCAAGCTCCCTGCCGCTATATAGCATACTTTCGAAACAAGCGTCCAAGGCCCTTCCACAAGAGCCGGAAAGATCTGGAGAAGGGATTCCCTTGAAAGCAAACCCCTAGAGGCACCAAAAAGTTCAGAATGATCTCCATTTATCAAAGCTGAGAAGGAAACAGACGTGACACAACTCATGACCCATTGGATACACTCCTCACCAAAACCAAAAGCAACAAGGATCTTCTGCAAAAAAGACCATCTAACCCTGTCATAAGCCTTAGCCATATCCAGCTTAATGAACATAGCCTTCTCATGGGAGTTGTCCATGGAGTGGATGGTCTCCGTAGCAATGACAACCCCATCAAGAATCTTCCAACCTGCCACAAATCCACTCTGTTCCTCTGAAATCAACACTTTAAGCCACTTCTTCAGTCTCTCAGCCAATAACTTTGAGATGATTTTATAAGCCACATTACAAAGAGAGATAGGCCGGAACTGAGATAACCTATCAGCCCCTTCACATGGAGCCTTAATTTAAGGAAGAGTTAGATTAGAACCGCGGCTTATCACATTTTGTCCCTACGGGACTCAGGACAACGACAGAAGATCCAACTTTATGATATCCATAATTCCTAAAAATCAATGAAACCATGGACGGGGAGCTTTACCCTTCTTCATCTGAAACACAATCCCCTCTAGCTCATCAAGAGAGATATCTTTCATCAGATACTCATTCGCTTCCCTGGAGACCAACTAAGGAATACAAGAAAGAACCTATGCTTCCTCAATAGAGCCCCCTCGTGAATCCTCCCTAAATAAAGTAGCAAAATACTGAGATGCCTCAGCAGAGATTTCTTGAAACGAGGCAAGATGTTCACCCCTATCATTCACCAAAATAGGAATGGAATTACCATGCCTCCTGTCCTTCATAGAATTGAAGAAGAAGGCAGTGTTTTTATCACCTTCCTGTAACCATTCAACCCAGGCCTTTTGCTTCCAATAGATTTCTTCCCACAATTCAAATTCCTCAACCACTTTCAAAGTCTTAGCCTCCTCCCTTAGAAGATCCTCAGAGGCCCCATTCTCACGAATCAACCGCGTAATATTATTCAACTCCTCCTGTGCGGCAACCTTAGCATGAAAGATATTACCAAAACATCGCCGATTCCACCTTTTAAGCTGATATTTGACAAACTGAAGAAGCTTGGAGAATGTATACATTGCCGTACCAAAAGTTGGTCTACCAATCCGCCACCACTCAGCCACATAATCATGAAGAGTGGGATCCCGTAACCACATAAGCTGGAACTTGAATGAGGGAGACCGAGGCCCCAATGGAGAATAATACCTAAGCTTAATGGGCCAATGATGAACCTCTCAATCCAAGAATTTCAGACAGATCCCAGTGGACCATAGGTCGCCAACCAATAGCAGGCTCAGAATCGATCCTAGCCTCTAAACTGACTAGCTCACCATTCTCCTAATATTCCAAGTGGCGACCATTACTTCTTCAACATCAATAGGGTTTAATTCAAAATTCTCACTGAATAATAAGTAGAAGGCTCTCCAACCTAGAATTCCACCTCACTGCCAGGAAAACTCACAATAGCATTAAAATGTGACTATGGCGCCCGCAGTTGAGCAAGGAGCTACTTCTGAACAAAATGAAGATGGGACCATAGAATTTGTTTACCTAGAAACTCAACAGGAGCATACACATTAGAGAGGAGAATACACTCACCAGTCTCATACCAAGAGGTGACTAGGGATATAGAGGATCTAGAGGACATCCACCAGAGAGGGAAAATCTTCTAAGGGTTCCAAAAGCAAGCCACCCCTCCAAAAGTACCAAGAGCCCCCACACACTGGCATTCACCATATTTCCACAACTTAGGAGCCATGGCCAACATATTATCTACAGATAATTTAGTCTCCTGAAGAAAAATAACATCCAGAGAATGATTCCTAACCAAATCACAAACAACTTTTTGTCGAGGGCCACTGTTCAAGCCCCTTACATTCCATGAGAGAACAATCATTTCTGGGGGCATGAAAAATGTGAATCAGAGTCTTGACTGACCCTGACTCCACCAAAGTTTCCCCAGTTAATTTAATCTTCTCCATATCCTTTTTCCTTCCCAGCTTGGAAGTCCTGTCACCAACCCCTTTCTTCAGTTCATTTTGCTGAATACCCAAACGAGAGGAGGCCAAAGAGCTCTTCCCCACATCCTTGCCTCCTTTCAGGGGCAATGGGGAACCACCTCCACCACTCTTTGAAGCTCCAATAGAAGATTCTTGTTCAGTCTGGACAATCAATTGTTGATCCGTATCCATCTGCCCAACCCCAATCTCCTGCACAACCTGCATGGCCTCCAATGGTGGCCCATCCTGTCCTGTACCCAAAGTTCCCTGATCCAAGTTCAACAACCCCGGATTCACTTCCTCCTGGCTGAGATCATCTAGCACCTCAAACCTATTAAAAGTTTCATCATCCTACCTCTCCCTCAAGGTCTGCTTCTGGCCCCGATTCCTATTGCGAGCCTTGATAGGGACATAACCATCATCTCCATTACCATCACCTGGAATAGGCTCCTTACCATTATCAGTCCTAGGTGGATTACAAGAAGGCTGAGAAGGTTGGGGCACCACAGGCTTAGCCCTAGGGCACCTACGCTGCAAGTGACCATATTCGTGACAAAGATGATACCGAAAAGGTAGGGTTTCATAATCTAGCTGTTGTACCCAAGTATATGATCCAGCACTCACTTCAACAGAATCTGGCAGTGGCTTGCTTAAATCAATTTCTACACAAATACGAGCAAAAGTGATTACCTTTTTATACTGCATCTGTTGTGAAGACCCAACAGGTTTACCGAGCATTGAAGCCACCAAATGCAACACGTCATCCTGCCAACACTCAACTAGAAACCACGGCAACCGAACCCAAACTGGGATTCGACTTGGTATTGCCTCAGTTGGGTTGAAGCCAGCATGCCATGGCTTGATAAACAAACACACCTAGTTATAAAAATAGGGGCCACCCTCGAAGACCTTATTCCGATCTGCCATGCAATCAAAAGAGACCATAAAAAAGTTGTTCGCAAGGAGCCTAATCTCCATCTCCCCCTCTGGCATCCAAGTCCGTTGAGCCCAGGATTACAAAAAATGCAGCGAGACTCTCAAACCCATGAACTTGCAATAAAAAGAGTGCCTTGAATAGTATTCAATATCATATGCAAGCATTTCCATCGGGATAATCAACTTTGGTCACTCTTTGCATCTTTCCAAACACCCATTAATCTTAGTTATTCGAGAACCACTAACCGATCCTAGATCATTCATCTCCATCTCTGAAGAAAACAACGTATTATCAAAAACATTCACTCCATGCACCGAAGGCTTCGAACCAAATGTTGATTAGAAATCCAATTTGGGGCTAGCCCCAGATGTTTCCCCACCCGGCATAGCAAAAAACAAGATCCCCAGTAGGCATGCAAACCCCTAGGACACTTTTGCAAGAAATGGAAAAAAAGAAAAGACCCCAAGGGAAGGATCAAAACCCTTCCACCCACAAGCCACCCAAACGGCAGCAAGAAGGCCTCCAGAAAAGAAAAAACCCCACCACCACAACCCCGATAGCTTCAAAAAACCCCCCCCACAACGTAGAAGCGAGCAACACATAGAGAACGAGCTAGGGCATGATAAGCCCTAAGCTCAGCTTCGCGAGCCTACGAATGTCATCAAAATCCGTTTAATAAAACATTTAATCTCCTCTTCAACCATTATTTTTCTTACACTTGGTGTAACACCCCACCATGTAACCCTAGAGGATGACACAAACACAACAAAAGTGTGTTTTTTTTTCTAAATGTAATTAATAACAAGTAAAGTGAACTACACTTAAAGCATGCATCCTCTAAGGTACGCAAAAACGCTTACATTTGAATCCCATAATATACAAAAGTAAACTAATCCATAGCATATAAATAATACTCATGAATAAATAACATACATCCAAAGCATTAAACTCATCTCATGATACAAAGTACATTAAAGAATCATCCATAGATCGCATTCATTCAATAAAGTAGCTACAAGACTCATTTCCACAATGAGGAAGCTCATACAATAATGTTACAATAAAAATGATACAAGAATCCTACTCAAATACAAATGAGGAGTGGTCCATATACATAAGTATCCAACTAATCTAAAAGAACATAAGAAATAGCACAAAGCATCTGGTATAGACGGGCTCTCCAATCTAGAAGATCCCACCATCACGAACATGAAATGGGAACCCAATGGTGTAAGGTACACGTTCCACCCAACCAAGAGTGGTGCCAGGCCCACCTATGCTAGGAGATAGTTAAAAGGGATTCCTAGGAAAAACCAACAACCTCTAGACACAGGCACCACATAATACTATACCATACAAGAACAATACATACATAAAGGTTACATTGCTTCTAGATTAAAAGAATCAAGTACATCAACTGCACAATACATACTATTGTCATAGGAGGAGTGTCATCACAAAGCTACATGGGTTACCCTAGCGCCACTTTGTGTGCTGACCCCCATTGAGAGCCACTCTCCTACTAACAACACAAGGATCTAATCCAAAATATAAGAGGCCACACGTCCCATTCATAGTAACCAGGTGTTTAATTGAAACTCAAACAAGTACACTACCCAAGGAAAAACAAAGGGCTAAACCATAAAACACAACAAACCCCTTATAAAATAACATCATCTGGAAGACTTACATACACAACTAACCAATTTATCCAGCTTACGAGAACAAATGAAATCATAATTTAATAGGCTTTTTAGGCAAGAAATAAATCTACCATTAGGATTTCCTAAATCCAATTTCTATCTCAAAAATACAATAATACATTGCTCAAATAAACTAGCTTATTACAATTTCACTTACGGAGAATAAAGAAATTAATTCTATTTGTTTTAAATCAATTTCTCAATTTTAACTATATAGAAATCAAATTCCCTCTTTTCAAAAATTTCATTTAAAAATATCTAACTTGTTCTTTTGCACACACCTATTATAGAAATACATTTTAAATATATATAATTATATATGTATTTAAATATTTAAAACCAATTACAATTTCCAAACATATATATATACACACACACACACAAATATATATATATATATAATATATATATTTGTTGAAAAAAACAATAAAAATAAAAATCACAAATATTAAAGGGCAGACGAAAGTTTACCAGGTTGTATGTACACAACCGACTCCTCCTGTGGGTGTGGCCACTGTGGGGTAGCACTGGCTACCTCCACACCCACCTCCCCCATGGGAGGTAGTGATGGCGTTGCCTCCACAATCCGCCTCCCTATGGGGCAGCTGCTATAGGGACAACCCCAGCCTCCTCCAATTTCTCAGACCTGCGATTTTTAAATCATCGTAAGGATTTCTACAGTCTGGTTTTTTTTTTTATAAATTTCTACATGAAAATTCAAGAATTAACATACATATATTTATATATTTATATATGTATATGTATATGTATATATATTATATATATATATATAAATATATAAATATATGTATAACTAAATCAAATACAATTACCCAGAAGGGAAAAGTTTTAAACAAAACTTTCTATAGGTGGATATTTTCAAATTCACCAGAGGATTATATTTTTTTCCCAAGCCAAATAAATTAATTGGAAGAAAACAATAAACTCTACAAGAATATCTTTTCCCATACAAACAATATTCTCCACAAATTTTGACAGGAAGATTTTAAATCCATTCCTACAGAGATTTTCGAAATCTTCTATTGTTTTCCCTCTGGGATTTCTAATGTTTAAAAACAATTTCCTACAGAGGCTCTCAAATTTCACTATAAATTTTTTTTGGGTATTCTATTTTTTTTTAAACAATTTCTACAGAAGCTCTAAAATTTTCACGACAATTTTCCAAACATGGCAATCTTTCAAATTTACAAAATATATTAAAGCTTCTACACAAATAACATATTAAGAAATTTTCTTTAAATATGAACAATCTTGAGTAGGAGGTGGCGAATATCCTCAAGAATCTGGCCTAGTGGCTGGGCTTTTGTTGGCTTTTTGCTATGTTGCCTTGGGATGGTTCCTTGTTCTCTTCTATGATGGAAGTTGTTTGTTTTTTGTCTTGATCCTTTTATTGTTGTATCTTTCTCTTGTTTACTGTTAAGGGTTTCGAGGTCCCTTCAAAATCTGTTTGTTCCTAATCAAAAACATATTCTTTTTGTACAAGAAATCTTTCCAATTTTCATAACAATAAAAACAATTTAAAGAACTTGTTTCTGGATTCTTGAGGAAATGATGTTTGAAGTAGAGCTTCACCTTCAGATTCCAATTTACCAAAGCTTCTCACAAATTATCCACTTTTCCAGAAAGATGAAGACAAAACTAGAACCAAAATTTCTCAAGAACTTCCCCAATTTTCAACAACCAATATTAACAACCTCTTCCAATTTTTAACAACCTCCTTTTTAAAAAATGTATTTTCTCATTGTCATGAAGTGGCCTCTTTCCTCTTTTAGTAAATGCAAATATTCTCTCCAAGAATTATTTCCCAACAACAGTGTTTAATTAATTTTTCTAACACATGTCACAAATAAAATATCTTTTCAACCAAATCATAGATATTTCCTCTAAGATAATTACAAGATATTTATGCATTTAATAATTCATAATTCACATATTAATTTCTAATTAAATTTAATCTAATTAATTTAATCACTTTATAAAATAAATTTAATAACAAAGATTAAATAACTTTACAAAATAAATTTAATTTAATTAATTAAATAAAAAATAAAGCTTCTAACAACATTAATCAAGATTAATTAAATAATCACTTAAAAAAAATTAATCATTAATTTCCCACATAACATACCTTGCAAAATAAATAAATGACAAGGCAAACATGGACAACCTAACAACGAAGCATACCGAAACAAGGACTGACGACACACTACATGACTAGGGTTGTGGCTTGACAAGGAAACCCCGTTACTATCTCCCAATCAACTATTCTATTGGGAAATGGACACGCTCAAACTTGTGAATCTAGGTGGAGTCGATGTCCTATACTTGCAATCCTACAATAAAACATATGTTGTACATATATAGATCATAAACAATCACACCGTGAAGAGAAAATTGTGGAATTCACAGGGCACTTGCAAGCAAGTGATGCAATCTCATTCCATTCACCAATACAGTGTCACATCAAAACTAACAAAACTAAAACATCAATTAACTAAAGATGAGCATCTATCAATATCAACTCAAATAATCAGCTATGCTAACCAGAAAGCATGTCATATTGCATAAACATGAATATAGTGTACCATCACATCACAATAAAAACCATCATTGCTCCAATGCCAGCGATCAAATAACAACAACATAGTATCATGGTTTATCAAAGTAAAATCATTGTCTAAAAATATAAGAAAATTGGAGGGGTGCTACACTTGGTTTCTCATTTGCACACCAATATGAATTATCCAACACACAAATGACCAAAAAAGGACTTACTTGACTCACAACACAAGGCTCACACAAAGGAATGGGGATACTTAGTGCCCAAATTTCTCCTCTGAGAATCCATATCACATAAATAATCACCATCAGGTCCTCCCTGAGGAACAGGTCTGCATAGAAATATCAGATAGATCAAAGGGAAATGGATAGTAACCATCCCATACTAGTCTCATTTACCCCATCACAATAAATCCCCAGGCCATCTAATCCCCCCATAAAAATTGTCAAGGACTCCACATGAGTAGGATAGTCTAACATATTCCACATTACTACACACATGCCAGTAGCAACCTAAACTTGGTAAAGCCTCAAAATAAGAAATTTCAAATTTCAAATAAAACAACAATTCAAAATTTACAAAGAAAGGTAAAATTATCAATAGTGGCCACCAACTAACAATCCAAAATTTGAAGGAAATAGTCTCAATAACTAGTCCCTAAGGAAAAAGGGGACAATTTCATATTGCATTTAATCAATAACTTAAAGAAATTTCGAAACTATTGGCTTCAGATCAATCAAATAAAATCATATTAACAATAAAAAAATTTAATCGAAAATCACATAAATTTTCACTTTACAATCATTTCGTGACTTTAATTAAGTCACCTAAGGGGGAGGAGGGGATAAGGTGGTCTCAAACCACATAGAGCTCATGAATAAGTCATAATGTAATATCAATATGCCTCACACAACTAGAGACAATCAGATAATAATTGAATCATCAATGATAGATCTATTGTACAAAAAAGGCACACTTAGGTCCATTCTCAATCCTCTAGGGTACCAATCTCAAGGGTTAGTTTTTCACTATGAACCAACAAATGTGGCTCTCATATGTGGGGGAGTAGATCATAGTCAATGTCCATTGAAAATTACAACATATAGATCCTTTATTAGGATTAGGGTCCAACACCCTGAGATCGTAATTTTCCAATGGATGGAAATGTGTCCCTCAACCCCTTGTTTACACTAGCTAGCATCTCAATCCCAAATGGGAGCCATATGCTAGAGGTACACATTTAACATATATACAATAATTACATAGAGAAACACATCACATTCCATTTAGAAGGTACAAATCCACACATTTCTTGTTTATACCATTTCACAACTAGTTAACTTATACATAACATCATTACAAAGGGTATATGTATTGGGTTCATTCTTGATGTCCCCTCACCCTTATCCCAAGTGGGATACCTGGTATCTCATACTTGGTCGCACAACATATTTACTAGATTCCACATACAAATCACATCACTATCAATAATTTTATCACTCCATTCCATATGAGTCAACATGCACAACATACCCTTCTCTTACAACTGGATTTGTCCACAACATTTGCCACAATACACAATCATAAGCACTATTATGGGGTATTCACATGCATGCAGAGTACAAAAATAACTTCATTTTCAAATTTTCACCTTTTAAAGCAACAAAAACCATTTCCTTACACATATTTAAACAACAAATTATTCTATTCTACCCAGTGGAATACACAAGCTTCATAAGGCACCTTCTCAACAAGGCTACCCAATACTCAACATAATGACAATTTGTCCAAACATTCAAATTCATTAATTTATTCATAATACATGGATAAATCTCTCATACAACATAACAATCATCATAGGTTCACCCCAAAACAAGTTGTTCATTTAATGAATCTTATTATCCTTAAGGTTTTAAATTAAATGCATTAAACGATATTATCTACATTATTAATTCAATACTTTTCACTTCTTTCCTAACCTTCTTGTAGTGACTAACATAACACATAACACTAAATTATTAAGACCAAAATGTTTTCCCAGAGTTCCCAGTATGCAAACCCTGCTCTGATACCAAATTTCATGCCCACTTTTTGACACAAAAAGAACACAAATTAAACTAAGCAATATACATTAACTTTACAAATTAGAAAACATTTTTTTTTAAACAATAATATCACAATACACTACTTACAGTTATAGACAATGATCTCACTAGCTAGGAGCAATGATAGAAATGAGTTCTTATCTTTAACAATAACATCTATTTATTATGGGTCAACTCAACATACCTCTTACCTACTCAAGCACCTCTTGCATTCCATTGTGTCATAATTACCTCGCTCCCAATACCTATACCTACAAGGTCTACATGACTTGGTGCCCATGTTAGATCAACAGGTTATTAGTACATGATCACCATAATAAGTGATATAATTACATAGCTACACAAATCAAATGGTGGTTTACAACATCGAGAGAGAACAATAAGTCCAAAACAAACTTAGAAGAAAATTCCTAAGGGACAAACCTAATGCCTTGGGGACTCATCACTTGATGGCATTGCCTATGAATATATTTTGTAGAGGTACCGTAGTTTGGCAACTAGACTTCAACCATCTCCCACATGGTTGGATAACAAGGAATGCAAATACTAGGTTACAAAGATGGCTTAACAACAAATTCAATCACAAACCACCAACAAAATAATAGGTAACAATAGTTCAAGGTCAAGGATCATGAATAGACAAACATGTAGGATTCCTCATGATTTTTTCTCAAACAACTAGATGATGAACACACAACCCTCTTCTACCCCCAAACTCAATATTAAAACCTTATATTTGACATAAATAAGGGAGAGAAAAGAATAGGAATTCTCACATGGTAACCATGACGCTATATATAACGAGGTCAGTAATCACAACTTTTAACATCTTTAAAAAAATAAATCTATCATACTCAAACGAGGAAAACAACCATCAATTTCATTAACCAATGCTTCAAAATTAAATAATACATTCATAGCCAAGGACACTAATGATTATTTTTACTCTCCAATGTAGAAGGAAAATTTTATTAATATAGAAATCTCTCTCTTCCCATATGTATATTTATGAAATTATTATTTATAATAATATGATAGTATTATCATTGATTTCAGAATTAACATAGTTTTATAATCCAATATACTACAAAGTACATATATTATAAATAAGGTAAATTAAGCTCTAATAATGAGTTACTCAATTGCAAAAATCAATCTTATTAAATTATCTTTACGATGCACAATAACATCAAAGTTATATAGTACATATATTAAAACTTAAGATCCAAATTTTTGTTTCCTTGAGATCTATTCATTTGCTACTAATTGATTATTTGTGGTGCATATGCTATATAGCTATAATTATGTAAATAAAAATTTAATAATGTAACACATAATGATAAAGAAGATATAACACAACTAAATCTATCGATGTGAATTCCATGGAACCAACACCAAATAGTGGCTAAACACAACTTAATCATATGTATTTTCCTAAAACATATATTCCTTTTGTACAAGATATTAGGATGATAAATATATTTCATCATTTCACTCAATAGACATTAAGAACTAATGATCACGTGAAATAAATGACAAAATGCTTTATAATGTTATGTGCCAAACATGAAGCACTAATGAGTAAGTGAAATGAATGAAATTAATTCTATATAAATATATATTATATTTAAGAATGAAACCCCTCATGTGTTGTACCTTAAAGCACCTAGTTGAACTGTGCTCTAAAATTCAATAAACCATCTATCTGTTCATATCCAAAATGTAATAAATAGTATTAAAATAACATTATGAATATATACACAATATGAAACATTAGAGTGACTAAAATTTTCTATAGCTATTAAAATACTTAGAAATACAAATTATTATAATAAAACACCAAGGACCTAGCACTATAAGGCTATAAAATGTCATAGAATGTTGTTGGAAGAAAATATTTAGATGACCTTGTAGACACTTAAAAATGTCCTGAATGATATCATGCACTTGAATCATGTATACTAACATCATTTTGTCCTCAAACCCATCTTTTTTTCCCTTAATTGATTAAATTTTCCTAGCTATTTAATTAATTATGTCATTTGCATTTGTTAACCTAATCAATCTAATCAGGTTAATTCACCACCTTTCATACTAACATTTCATCCTATTAAATTAAATGCATCAAGTTATTTAATTTAAATCCCTAAGTCTTCTTATTTAATTAAATATCACTTCACTTTCCCACTATTCATTAAATCACTTTATTTAATGAATATTATGAAATTCTTCTAATTACATAATTAAACCTTTGTTTAAATTGTCAATTACTAATAAATCTAATACCCCCCACTTGCAAGGGAATATTCCAAGGGACTATTCCTCATTTGCACATTCCTCCAAAAGGAATATTCCATCCCTTTTGCACATTAAAACTTTGTTTTAATTTGTTAAATATCTAATTTCCCCTCACCCATGAGAATATTCCAAAGAATATTCTCTCTCCTCACTCATTTGAAAAAAGGGAATATTCTTCTTCCTATCAAACTTACAAGACTTCTTGTGTAAGTTTTGAATGTGTTTGTTTGGAAGAATACAGACCCTTGATTCTTTCCTTGATCCATGTTATCATTGATTCTCATCCGTTGATGAGAATCCATGATCCATGTTTCACCTTTCCTCCATCATTGACAATTGATTAGCTTTTTCAATCTTAACCCTTCATTTCTCATTTGTCCTCCTATAAATAGGTCACTATTTGGAGACAAATGGATCCATCTTTTAACAAAAAACTTATGCTATTAAAAATCACTTGGACTTGCACTCATATTTAGCACTTATTTAGCATCTTTTAGTTTAATTTCTTGCATCATATTAGCTTATCTTCCATTAATGGCTTACATGGAAACATAGATGCATACATTTAGCATATTTGGTAATTAGGGTTTCAATCTTTTAGCTTAAAATACATTTATATTTTCTTTGCATACATCCATATCGATCATCTTAGCATAGATAATGTTAAAATAACTTGCATCATGTTAATTTAGCATTCAAATCATGTTTCATCATATATCTTTCATCAGTTCCATCGATTCTTTTCAATAGAATCGATCAGAACAAGCTCATGTATGCACGGGATTAGGAAAGGGTTGTCATTTCACATCAATGTGACACCACTCCCCCAATATGATAAGTTTCAATAGATTAGAATAGGTATTTCTAAAGCTTTCGTAGTTTAATATGTTAATTTTTAATGGATTCTTAGTCTAGTTTTTATTGATTGATCTTATTGGACTAATTTTTCATGGAACAATTACACTTCAAATCCTCATGGATCAAGTATAGTTGGCCCATACTAATCCATTGGTCACATTTTGGCACTAGGAGGGCATAATTGATCAAATTTAACGATTTTTTCTCTCAAAGTCTATTTTTTTGGTTTTTTGTAGGTACAACGACACTCTTAGAGATTTTAGTGATGCCTTTGTTAGGTGTCGCCATATAGCGATGCTCTTTCCATCAAAAAAATTGACACCTAATTAAAACCCTAACACTGATTAAAAAATTTTTTGACACTAGGAGGGCATAACACTGATTTTCTTTGCATACATCCATATCGATCATCTTAGCATAGATAATGTTAAAATAACTTGCATCATGTTAATTTAGCATTCAAATCATGTTTCATCATATATCTTTCATCAGTTCCATCGATTCTTTTCAATAGAATCGATCAGAACAAGCTCATGTATGCACGGGATTAGGAAAGGGTCATCATTTCACATCAATGTGACACCACTCCCCCAATAGGATAAGTTTCAATAGATTAGAATAGGTATTTCTAAAGCTTTCGTAGTTTAATATGTTAATTTTTAATGGATTCTTAGTCTAGTTTTTATTGATTGATCTTATTGGACTAATTTTTCGTGGAACAATTACACTTCAAATCCTCATGGATCAAGTATAGTTGGCCCATACTAATCCATTGGTCACATTTTGGCACTAGGAGGGCATAACTAATCAAATTTAATGAATTTTTCTCTCAAAGTCTATTTTTTTGGTTTTTTGTAGGTACAACGACACTCTTAGAGATTTTAGTGAGGCCTTTGTTAGGTGTCACCATATAGCGATGCTCTTTCCATCAAAAAAATTGACACCCAATTAAAACCCTAACACTGATTAAAACAAATTTTGACACTAATACTTTTTAGAAGTATCAAGGATTTAAAAACGACGATGCCACCAAATAGTGATATTATCGTCGTCTCTATCTTACTGCAGAGGAACACTATTTTTCACCAAAGTGATTCTCATTTGAATAATGGTGACGCTATCATGAACAATGATACTTTTTACTGGTAAGTGAAAAATAGTGAGTAATTTTTAGCATGTGCTTTAAATTTTTTATTTTATCTACTTTTCGATATATCACTGACTTCTCACATGTTTGGACAACGAAACTTAAAGTAAAGAAGCATACTGCTATCATTTGAATTATAATTGTAACAAGTGTTGCGAAAATTATGGGGCAATTATAACCCATTTATGATGCCTTTTATTTCATGTTTTAGGACCAAACTAGATTTATTTTGGGATTTAAAATGAACATTCAAATTGGTTAAAACTGAACCCTCACATCATTGTGCATGTTGGTTTTAAAATTGAACAATACAACTTCCATACTTCGTTTGGTGTTTAAAATGAACTCATTTTTCTATTATGGATTAAAATGAACATGTGTTTGATTTTTCTACATATTCTTGGTGTGCAAATCCAATCCCCTTGCGCTTCATGCAATCTTGGGTGAAGAGAAATACACAGGTCTACTTTTTTGCTTGGAAGTGCTTATCCTCTCCCCTCACGCCTATTGGAAATCTTGGGTGATGAAATTTTTTTTATGCTTCAAACATGTGTCACCTTTAGAAAGGGCATGCCTCCCAACTTGAGAGAGGGAATGACCCAAAGCGGTGCTTTCATTCTGGCTCGCTATATAAATAATTTGGTTGTGATGAAATTCACTAATCAAGCTTGTTGTGGTTGTCCCATACCGATGAATGTCTCCCTTAGTATCCTTGTGATGCGTTAAAACCATTAGATATTTCTAATGGTTGGGAGGCCTCTTAATTTAGTAGAATCTCTGCATATATGGCACTAGTTTATCCCATATATGGTCATTAAAATCCTTGTTTGTAGTGGCTAACCAATTCTAATTTTCAAATGTATTTCAAGGTAGTGAATGGGAGTAGCATTGTGCCAAAAAGTTACTTACCATGTATGGTTTTCTATTGAGGAAATAAAGAAAATAGGGAATGGAATCATTTTCTTGGTGTGTCATGATGTTAGATTTCCTTGAAATAGCCTATTTTTCCACTTCATCTTCACGGATTAATCATCTCTTCCGATGATGGTAATCCTACTAAGAAATACACACCTGCTCTATCTAGGATTATAAATGCTTGAGATTTAGTTTAACACTTGCTTGATTCCAAAACAATTGAAAATAAACATTAGCAAGTCTTTTCAAAATTTCAAACCCTTTGGTCTAAGTATGGATACCCTTTAACAAAACCTTGATATTGATGCTTGTCATAAGACTTTATTTTTAAAGACTTATAAATGTTTTGGTTTACATATCGATCCATACTTCCCAAAGTTAACCTAGGTAACTATGCCCCTAACTTCATCCTTTTCACAAAATGGAATTTTTGAAATTGATGATGTTTTTGACACAAATTTAGTTTGAATTTAAGAAAGACAAGTGTTTTTGGTAAAAATAAACTAATTTAAGCAAGATAAATTGACAAATTGAACCCCACATGACCATTTGGCATCTGATCACTCCGGTTGAACAACCTGACCTTACACATGCTATCATTCAACCAAACTTTGAACTCATTGAAGGAGAATAAACTGATATAATTAGTAGTTTGAGAAGCTTCACTTTTGAAACAAAGGAAACATGCACCCAATGGAGAAACACAACATACATCATAGAGGAAGAAGAGGAACAAGCTAATATTGTGGCTAGAATTCCCATATTACCACCCCCCACATGGCAATAAATATCCTCTTTTCCATGATCTTGAAATTCTCTAAATGATCTCACGCAAAATCAAAATCCCCAAGAGAAGGTCTACATTATGTCACTTCAAACTTAGGCGTCATAGTCAAAAAGCTATCAAACAACACCTTGAGGAACTCTATCAAAATAGGAACAAGTTGGCAAGGAAATTTTATAGACGTGTTTCAATGGATAATCCAGACTTATATGCCCTATTTGGAAGTCAAAACATTGGTCTTTTCCATGATCTTGAACTTCTCTAAATGATCTCACACAAAATCAAAATCCCCAAGAGAAGGTCTACATGCCACTATTTCAAACTTAGATATCATAGTTCAAAGTATATTAGAAAACGTATCCTAAGATAGTACGACAATTGAGATAAATCACTAAGCAGATGTTTTCTACACTATTTCATGAATGAACCTGATCTACACATTTCATAAGAACTTTTCCTTGATCATTAAGTCTTTAGGGTTTGAACACTTTAGAGGTATATCATGTTTCTCACCACCTTGTTCTTTGAAAAAAAAGGTTCACTTTAAATCAATATTGGTTCAAACACCTTCATCCATCTCTTATCAAAAATCCAAATTTCACTTCACCAAACTTTGGAAAATTTTCAAACACCGACAACTTTGGACTTAAACATCTATCAACCCAAATCCTAACTTAGCTACTTTGTATGTGAAATGAATCCTTTTCCATGCATTTGACTAAGTTAGTTATCATCTTTGAACTTTTTTATCTTAAAGGTCACAAGTCTACCCTAAAGGTTCACAAGTTCATAAACATTCTTTATCCAAACATCAAAACATCAAACTTAAGCCAAAAGTGTTGTCCCAAATTTTTTGCAAAGATCACTCTCCATATCATTCATCTTTTCATCTCCCACTACCATCATTGCTCCAAAAAGACTTAGATCATCCCTTTTACCTAGATTTGAGTCAACTAGAGAGTTCAAACATTACAAATCTCAAAACAACTCTCCCATAGGTGACCCAAAATTTATGGTAAAAACAATATCACAATACAAGAGAATCATGGAGAAAACCAAAGTCACATTCACCTCAAGTGATCCCAATCCTCTAGAATTTGATCCGAGAAGTCATGTTACCCCATCACAACAACCCTCATCTCTATGAAGGCCATATGAGATAGAAGATATCACAAACAATCCATTTGGACTTATTAGGGAAGAAATCATGGAACATCAAGACTTTTAAAATGTAGCTCCAATTTCCCCATATTTTGTTGCACAATAATTGACACAAGGCTTGACTTCATCCACTCTTCAAACAACTCCATCACTAGGGCTAAATCAAACATCTATTCCTAGTTTTGCAACTAGTCTTTCCAAGGACTTTGGTCACACTCTTCCATTTGAGAGCAACACAATTGTGGGTACTCTCAACACCACTCCATCCCAAAAAACCACTTGGAAACCAACATTTGGCTCTCCTACCATTCCCAAGGATCCCCAACATCCATATAAACCACTTACACCCAACTACTCCACAACAACCTCAACATATCGAGGACACCCATCTTCATCCATACCCATGAGTACCACAAGTGTTCCCAACATCACACAAAGTAGTGTTGAACAAGTGTCACAAGTAGACCCAAAAGGGAAAGGGAATACCCTCATGCATAATTATCCTTTAACGCAACAAGGAACATCTTCATCTAATCCTCCCATTGATACATCAAACCCAGCGGTTTCCCAAAACACATCTATTTCATCCATCATCAACCCACATCAAAAAAATCCCTTAATAATAAATCTCGTTAACCAAGGTAATACTATGGCCGCATCTCAAACACAAGGGAATCCCCAAAACATTGGTCAAGGGAATTCTTTCAATTAGTGGAATCAAGGTCCTAATGTGCCCTTAACATTGCAATACATAACATCCCCATCATCATATTTACCGTTTGTCCCCCAAGTCATGCAACATCAAATGGGACCTCAAACTTACATTCCTCCATCTCAATCCATTATCTTGTAAGGAATATTAAACCAAGTGAACCCCCAACCTCTCATCAACAATCCGCAACCCACACAAAAAATCAACACCCAAAACCCATCATAGATGTCCCAACCACTGATTGATCCTACATTGCAAGCGCATGCCCTAGCTTTACAACCACCACAATAGGCTTATCAACAAGCAGTCTAACAACAACAACAAGAAAGCAACCTTAGAAACACAAAAACAACACGCAACCTTAGTCACACAACAACAATAGCAAGCATCCCTAGTAGCACAACAATAGCAACAACAACAAGTATCTCTAGTAGTGCAACAACAAGAATCCCTAGTAGCACAACAATATAAACAACAACAACAAGAAGCCTTAGTAGCTCAACACCAACAACAAGCCCAACAACAAAAACAAGCTCAACAATATGCCCAAAAACAAAAAATTGCTCGCACAACAACAACCACAAAAAGTTTTATACTATAAACCTCAACAAAGCATCATCAAGCTGAACACATTAGGAACATATATGCCTACACCATCATCACCTTATCATACACTACCATACACACCATACAACACCTCATCATATCAGAATCCCACATACACTTTATCCACCATCCCACAATATGCAACATATGTTCCTCCACCAAGCCCACAAGATGATAAGGCATCACAACTCAAGCCACTAACATAAGTAATGTAGGATATATGGATGGGAAAAATGAAGAAACCCCATACACAGAACCTATGCCCATAGCCATTCGATTGAAACATCACAATGGTACCATTTCCTCCCAGTTTTGAAATCCCCAAATTCGATAAATACAAAGGGAGAGGAAGTTCTGTGGACCATATCAAAGAGTTAAACGCCATGTGTATCGAGGTCGACGATAGTGAGTCCTACTTGATGCACCTTTTCCCATGAAGTTTAATAGGTCCTACCATGGATTGGTTTTCTCAATTGCCTCTAGGTATCAAAACTTTCCAAGAAATCGTTGACAAATTCATAGATCACTTCTCCTTCAATATTGAGATGGGTGTAAGCTTAGAATAGTTATACTCTCAAACAAAACAAGGGAGAATCTTTCACCAATTTCTTGCAATGATGGAGACAAAGAGCTAGTAAGAGAAAGTGGCCAATTCCTCGTGAACAACAAGTGGGGATCATCATAGAAAATATAGATCAAGATCTATCTTTCCACTTGAAAATGCAGTGCATTACATCTTATGACGAGATTTTCCCTAGAGCCCTTACCATCGAGAGAGCTCTAATCTCATAGGGAAATACTCAAGCCTACAAAGACAACTACCCATCAAATAGTTCAATCAACAAGCCTCATGTCTGGGCGAAGAATAAGAATGTAACGAATGATAGCATGGTAGATGCTAAGGCGGTCTTAAGTTCTCCTAGGCCAAACAACAATCAAATAGCTAACATTCAACCAACCATGCAACAAACATCACCAAAAAATAATCAGATCAACAACATTGAAACTCAATAGAGGCGAACTCCCAACAAGAACAACTATCCAAAATGCAAGTACACACAGTTGTCGAAACCTATTGAGACTATCATGAAGAAATTGGTAGAGTCAAACCTGATAATGCTTCCAAAATTTGAAAACTACTAAGAACCACAAGATAAACTACCCTGGTACAATAAAAAGATCTTTGTGTTTTTCACAAAATCAAAGGGAACAAAACATTGAACTGTATGAGGCTCAAGAATATTATCCAAGATCTCATCGAGACTGAAGAAATACTTGTTGAAGTACTATCCAGCAACCAGGATCTTAAGATATTCAAGAACCCTATGCTAGATCATAGCAAAGGGGACAACACTAGGAAAGCTAAAGATTACACAAATGTGTAGCATACCTATTCCAATGTGGTCGCTTCCTATGAAAGCATCATCACCATTGTCACCATGAAATGGCCTAGTGTAGAGTGTGGAGTCACCACACGACGTGGAAAGGTCACCATCCAAGGAGCTTCATCTCAATCTGGGGTACTTGACCAACTTTTCCAACATCAAATCCTAGCAAGTACAATATCCTAGATCTGCTTAATAAGACCCCCGCACAAATTTCTATCTTACAACTATTGAGGTTATCCCCCGCACATAGGGAAATATTAGAGAAAGCTTTGTCTGCATTGTCTATCCTTGAGGATATAGATACAGAGCAGTTTCAAGCTATGGTAGGGCATATCACTAATCATCTTCTCACCTTCTCAGAACAAGACCTACCATTGCAGCCATCTTATAATCATGCTTTACACCTTGAGTTCATCGTTCATAAGAACAAGGTTAAAAGAGTCTTAGTAGATGGAGGTGTTGGTCTGAACATTTTCACCCTTCAATTGATAAAAATTCTAGGTTATTCAGAGGATACTATTGAGAAAACAAAGAGTACCACCATTTGAGCATATGATGATCAAGAGTGGGTATCACAAGGCACAATCACACTATCCATCCAAGTAGGACATGTCATCATAGAAACTACATGCCAAGTGTTAGACCTTGATCTTCCCTACAACATCCTACTTGGCCGACCTTGGATCCATGCCCTAAAAGTTATAGCTTCAACCTACCATTAATGAGTAAAGTTTCCTTTCAAAGGTAGATAAGTTACCATCCATGGAGATCCTGAGCCTTTTTACTATTGCAAGAATCTTGAGGTTGAGTTCTATAAGATCCCCCAAATACCCAAGAATGATGAAGGGCCTACACCTTCTACCTCATTTGTTGACCCATCATCCCTTGCATCTACCTCAGAAGTGAAAAACACCCATTGTGCAGAACATACCCGACATCAAAGTAGTGATCCAGGATGATGGTTGTGGAAACTATAAGCTAACAAAGGATACTTTTTTGTTGGGGGAGCTACCTCTTTCTACCAAATCTCATGGGAAACCTACACCTAGAAACTTCCCTGAAACTATCAAGATGGCAACTACTACCTTCACCAAGTGGGCTTCCTCTTGGTTACCAACATCACATGATATGACCCTAGATGACTTCCCCCTTGATCTTGCTAACCTATTTGAGAATAAATTCCTCTCTATGATATCTACATCATCCTTCACCCCAAGCAACCAACCAAATGAAATATGCCTAGTATACCCACAACTCATTGACTTGGACCAACGAGGACCACCGATTCTAAATTTATTTGAAAATGATGAAGCAATCTCAGAGTTCATAGGACTTCATGAAAACCTATCATGGGAATACCACAAGGCTAGTTTTGACATAGAGCTTCACAAAAGGGTGTACTACAAGGAGATGATTGAATCCTTCAATAGAAAAATTGATGACATGCAACTAACATGTAGATCTTTGAGTGAAAACCACATTGTGGCACTTTTTTATCCTAAAATAGTAAAAAGAAAGGACATATACGAGGGTGAAAAAATCTTTGAGGTGCCCAAGGATGAGGATTTCAATCTCCCCCTTAGTGAAATGCATCTAGAAAATTCAACAGTCTTAGAAGAAAAGGCCACTCTAGTCAACGTGGGAATGGATGAAGCAACCAAGATCACTTTCTATGTCGAATCCTTGTTGGATAAAGAACAAAAGAACCTAGCAGCATTCCTGAAAGAGCAAAGAACTAACTTCGCTTGGTCATACACATATATGCCAGGGGTCGATCTAGAAGTGGTTGTGCATCATTTAGCAATCTATCCTGGAGCTAAACCAGTGAAGCAAAAATTAAGAAAAATGCACCCTCAAATAGAACTCTTGGTGAAACTTGAGTTACAAAAACTTCTTGATGTTGGATTTATCCAACTGATAGATTATCCTAAGTGGGTTTCAAACTTGGTACCAGTCTCCAAACCCACTGGGGGCATCAGAATATGCATTGATTTCAGAGACTTGAACAAGGAATTCCTGAAGGATGATTCCCCTCTTCTTAACATTGACATCATAGTGGAATTAACAGCTAGGCATGAGGTGTTATCACTCATGGATGGTTTTTTAGGCTACAATCAAATCATGATTTCCAAGGAGGATCAATACAAAACTACATTCACTTGTCCATGGGGGACATATTGTTGGAACATGATGCCATTTGGGCTAAAGAACGCAAGAGAAAGCTATCAAAGAGCAATGACCCTCATCTTTCATGACATGATCCACAAAATAGTCGAAGACTATGTGGATGATATTTTGGAAAATTCAAAAAAAAAAGAGTGTGAACATACAAGTCTTGGCACCCATCTTTGATAGACTCAAAGAGTATAAGGTACAAATGAATCCAAAAAAATGTGTCTTTGGGGTGACATTAGGAAAGCTTCTTGGCTATATCATATCACAAATGGATAAAAAATGATCTAGCAAAGGTAAAAGCCATCCTAGACATGGAACCACTGCAAACATTGAAGCAGATGAGAGGGTTAAAAGGAGGATTGTAGTCCATCAAAAGGTTCATGGTGCAACTATCAGAAAAAATCCACCCTTTCTCGCATCTTCTCCATAAAGGAATAACTTACAAGTGGGATGGGAAGTGTGATAAATATTTCCAATAGATCAAGGACTATCTATTAACACCTCCAGTGCTCATGTCATTGATACCAAACAAACCCTTGATCTAGTATATCTCAGCCACATCAACAACACTAAGGACTCTTCTCGCACAACATGATGAAAACAGAAAGGAAAGAGCCATTTATTACATTAGCAGGACCTTGGTGGGATATTAAATGAACTATTCATCCATTGAGAAAGAATGCTTAGCAGTATTTTTTTCTTCACAAAAGTTCAGAAAATATGTGTTGTCCGGTGCAGGAGCACCTAGGAAACACTAGGCATTTAAGCAGTCTAGATTGAATTTTGTTTTGAAGTATTATTTTGAAGGTCATGTTGACCATTTAGATAGAATTTGAGGTTTATGAATAAGTCTTGATCTGTTGTGATCAGTAGATTAAGAAGTGGAAATAATGGGTGGGTTTAAAAACTCATCTTGCTTAGGTTGCTAACATTTGGCAAAAGTTGGAAAACACAGTGGATTTTGTAACTTTGGCCATTAGGTCATGAATAAGTCCGACCAAAGAAGATAACTGATTGAGGAACCCTATTTAAGGTGTGCCTCAACTTGAGAGCAGGGTTGGAAGCTTTGGCATTGTGGAAACATTTTGTGGATTGAAAGGAAAATAGCGTTTTGTGTGTTATTTCTGATTTTTGTTCCAAAGTAGAGCTTAAATGGATTGAATCTGCTACTGTGTTTAATGTAAGACATAGGGTAGCAATCTCCCAAGCATTGTGTGTCATTTTTGTGCTTCCTTCATTCATTTTCATTCGTTGTTTGTAAATAGTTTGTTTGCACCCTGTTGCTGGTTTGAACCAGATAGGTTGAAAAGAATGGAGTGCTAGACCACTTTCCCACCATACAAATTATACATCCCTTTGGGAATAGTTCCTAGACTCCATGTATGTACATATGGTAGGTCTTAGGGTTTGGGAACAAACAGGAGCTGTTGGAAAGATCTTGCCCTAGGCGAGCCAGAATGGTGCCCGGTTAGGAAGGCAAGAAGTGCAGAGCACAAAATTTTGCAGGGGGTCAAGTTCTTTGAAAATTTCCTTTTGGAGGTGGTAAGTAAGTGTCTTACCTAGTTGTGGTATGAAGGAGAAGGCTCCATCAGTTCAATTGATGTGAGAACAAGTTGACAGACTGAAAGCAGCCAGACAGTGGCTTAAAAACCCTAGGAAATGCCCATTTTCAGGTTCAAGCATTGTACGGTCAGCTAAGGCTTAAGACCTCACAAATCCTTGCGAGGTGTTCATTTGATCCAAGAATCTCAAAGAAAGAGTGGGTGTCCTTTGGAAAGTTTATGAGAAAAGACCAGTTTTCTTAGAGATGGAGGCCTAATAGGGGCTCAAGGGCTAGTAGCCTTTTTAACCCTAGTTGAGGGTTTGGTGAAAGCGATGGAAAGGTGGAGTTTTGGTGAACCTTCAAGAACCCTAGGAGGTTGGTTTGAAGCCACTGAAGACATTTCTACACCCCTGCAAGATCAAATTGAGTGTTGAGGATAGGTTAGCCTTTAGGGTAGATTAAGGGCTAAGGAAGTGTTGAAGCGTTGCCCCAAGGTTGGCTTGGTTGGCAAGATATGACTTGATGGTTGGGTTGGCAAGGTGAACCAGGGGAGTCTACACAAGCAGTAGGTCCTATAGGTTAGAGGTGGTGGAGTGTGACACCATAGGGTCTTCCTAAACAAGATCCAAAGCATGGAACAGTGAGTGTTTCCATCCAACCCTCCCTATCATTGTCACATCAAGTCAAACTTATTGCAAAGATCAACCCAATGAAATACCTGTTATCCAAAGCAACTCTCACTGGGTGAATGACCAAATGGGTAATGATCTTCATTGAATTTGACATAGAGTATGTGGAGTGAAAAGTAATCAAAGGACAAGTAATCACAGAACAACTAGCAGATGCTCCTATCTATGCAAATAATCCATTGATATCTAGCTTTCTTGATGAATTAGTATTCCTTTTTAATGTAGTGGATCAATGGAAGATGTACTTTGATTTATCATTCACCCAACATGGATCAGGGACAGGTATTATCTTTAATACCCCTCAAGGTGATTGCATTCCAATGTCATGTTGACTATCGTTTCCATGTACTAACAACATTGTGGGGTATGAATCCCTGATCATAGGTCTAAGGATAGTAGTTCAATGGAAGATACAAGAGATAAAAGTCTATGGAGATTCACAACTAGTTATCAATCAAGTCAATGACAACTACCAAACCAAGAATGATAAACTCACTCCTTACAAGAAGATGATAGAGAGTCTCAAGGATATTTTCATAGATATAGCTTTTGAGCAGATTCCTCACATGAACAACTGAGCAAGAAATGCTATGGAAATAATTGGATCATTATTAGGCATTCCACACAACATCCTTTGATGTGAATTCTTGGTAGAACAACAACTCGTACTAACTTTTGAAATCCCAAAATCTGAATTTGTGTGTGTCATCGATGGTCCTGGATCTTTGTGGTATCATAACATATTCACCTACCTAAGTAGAGGAACCCTCCCATCCGATATCACCTCCAACCTCAAAAAGACCTTTGTAAAGAGGGAATCTTGATTTGTGATCATAGGTGATACCTTATACCATCAAAGCATTGAGGGGACATTACTACGATATCTTAACCAAGAGGAAGCCTTGACCATGTTAATTTAAGTGCATGATTGCACATGTGGTTCCCATTCTAGTGGTATGACCTTAGCTAAGAAATTGTTGAGGATGGGGTACTACTGGCCAACAATGGAAAGAAAAGCCCATTAGTATGTGCAAAAGTGTGTCCAATGTCAACATGGATATTTGATTCATGATCAAACTCAGGAGTTGCAACCAATGGTCACACTTTGGCCTTTCTTGCAATGGGGGCTTGACCTCATAGGAAAGATTACTCCAACTTTTTCTAATGGCCACAAGTTTATCATAACAATCACTGATTACTTTACCAAGTGGGTAGAAGCCATTTCTATGACCTACATTACAAGGAAGAAAATTTCTAAGTTTATCCTGAATTATCTAATCTGTCATTATGGTGTTCTGAAATCCCTTACCTCATACAATCGAACACCCTTCAAGAATTAGGATGTGAAAGAGTTATGTCAAAGATTCAACATCCAACATAAATTCTCTATCCTGTATTACCCCTAGGGAAATAGTCAAGCTAAGGCTACAAACAAGACCATTCTGAAGATCCTAAAGAAAATGGTCAATGAAGTTGGTTGTGATTGGAATCTGTAGTTGAATGCCACTCTATGGGCCTATCAAACCAGTATTTGCACACCTATAGGTGCAACCCCATTCTCCTTGTTCTATGGATTAGAAGCCATCCTTCCTATTGGGGTCAAGCTTCCATCACTATGAGTGTCACTATAGAACCTAATCATTGATGAAGAGTATAGAGTATCCTTAGCTAAATGAGCTAGAATTCTTGGATGAGTGTCGTCTTGGCACCCTTAATCACTTGCAAGTATATTAAAACTACCTAAAACAAAGCTATAATAAGAAGATCAAGTGTCAGTATTTCTAGGTAGGGGATCTTTTCCTAAAGTAGAATCAGAATAATCTTCCATATCAAGATAGTAAAGGAAAGTTTGATCCTAACCGGTTGGGTCCCTTGTCATCACAACAAGCTATGGATCAGGAGTATACCAATTATCAATGCCTGAAGGTGAGCTCTTGCAAGAACCAACCAACAAATTACATATTAAAAGTTTTTATTCCTAAGATTGAAGGGTGTAAATATGCAAATACAAAAAGAAAATGATCAAAAATCCAAAAAAATGAGAAAAAAGATTGAAAAAATTAAAGAAAAAAAATCATCCTCTAGTGAAAACCACTTTGGTGGCACTTTAGAAAAGTACCTTGGTGAAAACCTAGAAAATAGGTGCCTTGCATAAATAAAGAGCCTCCATCCATCTTTGGCTCTTTATCCTATCATTCTTAGCATCACATCCATCGATCACATCATTCATCCCATTTATTTCAATCACCCATTTGTGTCTGCATCATAGCTTGATATTGTGAAGTATTGTATCCCCTTTAGTACTACTTGGCATATTCCAAAGGTCAACTTGTCCTGCTTATATTGAGGTAGTTTATCGTATCATGATGGGGGAAATTCATTATGGATCAGATTGGTTTATTATACATCTTAAGGTTATTGGAAATTTCCATTGAAAATCCCAAAAACATTCGTAAAATGTTCATCAAAAAATCTAAAAACATTTGAAAAATATTGTATAGTCGAAAATCCAAAAACATCAAAATATTGTACAAGTAAAATGCCAAAAACATTTATAAAATTATAAATTCAAAATCCAAAACATCCCAAAAACATATCAAAATCCCTAAAAAGGTCAAATATCAAAAATTCAAAAATAGAACCATGTCGAACTACGAGTCTCTGAGCTTGAACGTAGGCAAGGCCATCATTGATGTGCCCCCGAGACACCCTAGGTCAGTCCTTTAGGATTCTATCATAATAAACTAAAAATCCATCACTTGTTCATTTCAATAAGTCAAGTCAATCAAACTACGTGGTCTCCATTTGTATAACATAGGCAAGGCTCATCTTTGATCAGCCACTGAGGCCCCTAGGATATGTCTTTTAGGTAAAGTTCTTGGTAAAAAACTCAGAAAACCCTAAACATTTAACAAAACTTAGAAAATCCTAAACATTCAAAATCTTAGAAAACCCCAAAACAATTGAAAACTTAGAAAACCCCTAAACATTCAGGAACACATATTTGTTGGACCCACTTGGTTTCTAGCTCTCCTAGGGTTTTTCACCTAAGAGAAAGATGGGCCAAAGATGCTTATGTTCACATTCAAAGATTAATGCAATATGGATAGAATAAGGATGCAATATTCCTAGATATAATTCTTGAATGCAATAAATGAATGATATTGATTGACTAATGAATAGAAACTAAAGGAAAACAACTTGTTTGAAAACACATTGTGTATTACAAAATCACCTACAAATGAATAGGAAAATGCAACAAAAGTGAATCAGATTGAAATTGTTTACTTGGAACTTTGATGAGGATTGGAAATTGATGTTGGAATGTTGATGATGCTATTTTTCAAGCCTGGAGGGACTCATTTTCCATTCTGGGTGAATTAGTCCCAATTCTGGTAAACTATGTCGGAACCTGTTTCTGACAAAAGGGTACTGAGAAATGCATAAAACTCAAAATTGACCCTGTGGAGGGACTCATTTTCCACTCATGGTGAATGATTCACTTTTTAATTTCTATATTTTTAAAGGTGGATTCTGAAGCTTCCAATCTGCACTTTGATGCCCTATAGATGTCCACTTTCGAAAATGTCATATTTGGGTTTGAAAGTGACTTTTTGTTGATATTTTGACTTGAATGAATTTGAAACTTGATCTTCTCCAAGCATTCAAGAGTCCTAAATCTACATAAAAACAAGCACAAAAGTGGTGAGATATGTTGAATGTTAGCATGGGGCTTCGCCTGTCAAAACCCCATTTAGGTAATTTCAAACGAAAAATGATGATGAATGAAATGAATGAAAACATGCAAAAATGGAATCGATTTACCTTTCCATGATGATTTCTTCTGAATTTTTGGAGCAAATGAAAAAGATTCAACCTCAATGTCTTAGAATCTTTCCTACCGACTTGTAAAATGACAAAAAACCCTGTTGTTTGACTTGGATGAGAAGATAGGGATTTATTGATGAATTAACATGGGAGATGTCGAGTTATTAGCCAAAATGAGGATAAAAACACTTATTTATAGATCCCCCTGTCCCTACTTCAAAGGTCGTAAAATGGGCTGAGAGGACCGGTATTCACACATGGTGAATATCCCACCTAGATATGGGACTAATCTCACCATGCATGAAAATGGGTCCCACAGGGGCCTTTTTGACAGCTAAGAAGCTAGGGGATAAGGAAATAAGGTTTAAATTGCAACTTTGTCGAGTATTTGATCAATTAAAGCCTCAAGATGCAAAATATGGATGAATATGGGACTATTAATGATGATGTGAATGTCAAATAGGGCTTGGGACACATAAATCAATGTGAAAGTGTTATTTAATACACTTTACAACACTAAAATGAGGTCCACATAGCCTAGGAAGGCACAAAAATCAATGTGAATGTGCAAGACACATTACAACACTAATTTAACATTAAATTTATCTTACAAGCCTTCTAAATTGATGTGATAATGTTATTAAATACATTTTATAATGTTGAATTAGGGGGAAATAAGTTCATTAAGTCTAGAAAAGCGTGAAAGTCCCTTACAAGACTTTACAACACCTTTACAAGACATCAATAAAAGCATGTTATTCAATTTGCAAGGGTTCAAGACCTAGTGTGCACACATAAAATGCCTCACAACACTAGATTAAGACCTCATTAAGTCCAATTATCGCTGAATTCGTCTCTGTTGCCAAGCGGGCCATTTTTCTATAGCATTATATTCTAATTTTAGTGAGAGACGCACCGCTCTAAACTCATTAATTAAAGTAGCTATTCAAGAGAGATCCTTATGTATAGATGCATATGACAAATAATGAAAAAGATCATGGAGGTTGTGCAAGCCCCCAGGATCTAAGATCCTAAGTCAAACCATCAAGATACAAAATCATACAATGACAAGAAGAAGAGAACAAAAAGATGTACTCACTTTGGGGCCACAGAACTTTAGGTCGTCTGTGGGGTGAGAAGGCCCAAACATACTCACCGAAATGTATGGAACTGCCATCCGTGGTGAGAAAGCCCAAAAGGTAAGATACATATGCTGTTGGGATGCACCCATAAACACAAAGTGCCGGGGAAAATTCATGCCGCATAGGGTGGGCTCCCACTCAACCATGAAAGAAGTAAATTTACTGATAACTTTAACAAGGTGCCACAAAGAAAAATGCTCATGAACAAAAAGACAAAGGTACCACAAACATGCAAGTTGCATTATGCAAGGTGGAAAAATGAAAAAATGTAAAAGATGTTCAAGGGGGTCTTGTTAAGTTTATTCAAGGTCAATCACTTGGGGAACATTGTGCCTAATGTCTCCAAGAGAGTACCAATCAAAGAATAGTATATTCACAACTTAGGGGATGTAGTGTGTCACATCAGACCACCAAGAGGAATGCAATATGCTAAGATAGATCACACTTATGAATGACATTACACCCAATGTCATCCACAAAGTGACAAACACATCACAAAAAATGACAAGGCTACACTAGGAACCAAGAATGCAAATGAATTAATGGTAATGTATGCCCCCCACTTTAAACGAATTTCTACATCATTCTATGAGAAATTAATTTAAAGTAGAAGAGAAAGAAGAAGACATGAGAGCTTACTCAGAAAGCCCTATGCCAAGTCATATGTTTTCAAAAAGCTTCATCATGAAAAAGGAGAAGTATGTCACATGTGAGTCAATCTTAAGATATGTCATCCAAATCCCAAGATTTCTAATAAAATTTCATGAAAGGTTAACGAATAGTCAAAAGAGACAATGAAAAGTGACATATAGGGATAAGTTTGTCTAACCCTTTGCCTTCACTTAGTGCAGGACAAGGGTGAGCCTAGAATGGATGAGGGTATGCTACCCCTTGCAATGGATGCAAAACATGCAATAGTGAGTATGTGATGATCCTACAACTATGGTATGGAAAGGAGCAGCAACTAATGTTATTTATGTGGATAAAGAAGAGTCTTGGAAGAGTCTTGTGTGATAGTATTGATGTTGATTAAAGGTTTGGTGATCATGGTCAAAGGAGAATAACAAATACCATGAGTTGTTTGTTGTTGGTTAGGCTCTATAGGATTGTAGATACCTTGTTCTCAAGCACCACATCCCTTTCCACTATATCCAAGTTGTTTCATGAGGTCATACCCTTTTCCATAAAGTTGTTTCAGTGCTTTGGAATTAGGTGGTTGTTCATTGTTGTGGAGTTTGTGTGTTTGTCTAAAGTGGTTGAGGTGGATGCTTTCAAAAGGTTGTCTGAATGTTGTGTTGACATGATGGTTGGTTGTGCTTGTTTCTGTTGTGTGAATATGTATTCGCCCATTAATGAAGGTGTGAATTCTAAGGATCCCCAATCATCACCAAAGAATTTAGATTTCCATTCTCCATAATGGTGTTCAATTTCTATGTTGGATGTGGGAATCAATTTTTTTAGAGAACTTCTAGCTCCTTTTTCAAGGTGCAAGAAACTTTTAGGCTCAGGATCTACTTCAACTTGATAAATTTTATTGTTATAGACATATTTCATTATATGATGAAGGGTTGAATGAACTTCATTCATCTCATGAATCCATGGTCTTCCTAAAAGAATATTGTACGAAAGATCATAGGGCATGACATGAATAGGAGTTTGCAAAGTAACCACCCTAACTGTAATAGGAAAAGTGATTACACTAAGCGGTTGCTTTTTTGTATTATCCAATCCTTGAATAGAGACATAATCAGGTATTATTTGTGACTTGTCAATATCTAACCAATCAAGGAGACTCACACTACACACATTAAGGGCATAACCATTATCAATAAGAGTTCTCTTTATCCCTGTCTGATTGTATTGAGAAATGATCATGAAAGCTTCATTTTGTTTTTGCAACTATAAAGGAGGGAGCTCATGTTGATGGAAAGTAATTTCAAGATTCGTTTTATGGATTAGAGCTGCCACATCATTTGGAGTTGTACCATGAGGAGCTTCAATTTTTTTTAAGGATGTTTGAAGAATAATGTGGTAATTTGGTGAGTTTTGAAGTTAATCCCAAAGGGAAATCTTTGCAGGAGTATTATTTAATTGTTCAACAAGATCATACTCCTTTGTATTGGGGATGTAACAAGGAGCACTAGGCATATTGGGTAAAGATAAGGAGGGTGGGGTTGGTTATGGTGGTTGCAGATTATTACGAGTGTTATATGTATAAGCAACAATATCATTACTAGATTGTTGCGATACATTGGTGTTAGGGGGATAAAGGGTGTACCAGGGTCGATTAGGGGGTGAAGCGGATATGAGGGTGGGTAAAGAATAATTTTAGGTTTATGTTGAGTGTGTTATTTGTGTGAAGGTGGATAAAGTGTTTAGCGAGGTTTATTGGAAGGATGAAGGTTATGCGAGGGTGGGTAAAGGGTGTAATGAGGCTGAATATTGTTAACATCCTATAACAAGTGAGATTCTTCATTGTCTTTGAAGGGTATGTTATGGTTGTCTTGGGTCATAATATCCTCCCTAGAAGGAGAGTTCTTAGGATAATAACAAACCACATGTTCATGACAATTAAGGTTTGGTTCATCCAAAATAACTTCATCGCAACCAAGGGGGTTATTAATGGTTGAATGTGTTTGATTAGGGGAAGACTCTATGCAATCATTCGGTGTTTGTAATTTCTCATTCTCTTGTTCCATATTATCTACCCTACTAAGAGAGCTTGTAATATTTTCATCTAAGGTTGAAATGTGCAAAGTAGCTTCATCACAAGTGGAATAGGCATCAAGAGAAGAGAAAGCATCACATTCTTTTTTTTCAATGATTGGATCCTTTTGTTTAAATATGTGTTCTTGGATGGGGGAAACATTAGGAAAGGGAGCAAGTAGATTTTCATGATTATATTTAATTACCTCCCTTTGTCCAATAATGTCTTCCAAAATAGGGGAAGAAAAATAAAGAGGATTTCCATAGGTCTTAAAGATTTGATCATCTAATGTCAACACATCCTCCTCACAAATAATGTGATTACTGTTGACAACGATTTTACTCGCAGTAAACAGCTCATATAGAATCTCCACAGACAAGACCATAAAGAGCCTACCTTTCTTGAAAGATATGAAACAAAGGTAACCTAAGAAAGAATTATGCATTCTCAGAACAAAGATTGACTTCCGTTTAATCCCAAGTCTCTGTAAATCAGGTCATGATTGTACTAAACATAGCTCTTAGGTAATGATGTGATAATTTTGCTATTATTTTCCTTTGGGGATACATTCAAACATACACATACACATTTATTATACTATTTCTTTGAACATTTTAAAATCAGCTTTCCAACTTCAATATATAAACTCAAAATTCATTAAAGCAATGAATTTAACATTGAATTTTAAAATATCTCCACCAATCTCTTTGCTATCACTTAGTAGATTTAGCATTAAGCGTTCAAAAATTTCATGGAAAATAAAAGATTTTCAACGAAACTATTTCCATTCACTTGTATTTTTTAGAACATTTTCAAAAATATTAACATATAATCTAAAGAAAAACATAAAAAAAGTAAAAAAGTAAAATTTCTCCTAGTTATTCTCCATGGATGCCCCACAAAATTAATCAAAATAGAGCAAACCGCTTTATACTTCACCAGATTGCTTCACATCTATGTATAAAAAAATGCGGTTTAAAGAGGGTTTCGGCTTTATGGACACCGACAGGTTCCATATGCACCCTAAATGGTACAAAGATATAAACTGTTCAATCAACTTACAAAACCAGCTACAAAAGATACTTAGATAGGTAGCTATCCATAAAACTTTGATATCAATTAATGTCTACGTGCATACAAAGCTTTACACTTGAATGGTTCAAAAAATAGGAAAAAGAACAAGACTTAAAAGAATTTTTTGCTCCTCCAACATCCACAAATTCGAACTTAAAATAAAATTAAGTATCCTCTGGCCTTTTATAGAACACAAGGCTTAGATAGGATAAGACATCTACATGAGAGGGAATCTAAGGGACCAATCTCATCAAGGCACGTGGAATATTGTGACCAATAGGAGAATAGCAATTGAAGTCAATGGAAGTCAACTCCAATTACTCATTGAAGCTCTTC
>VDFB02174458.1:0-38614 GCA_007258455.2 Sequoia sempervirens
AATTATGTCACCTCTTAAGGATTTCCTAGCTAACCTCAACCCATTTAGATTCCATAGTAATTGTAAATTCACTCCTATGAACACCATTGAGGATAATACCGTGTGGAATAATTTTTATCAATATCAACTTGGACCATCTATTCAATGTAGTATGATTGAACTACCAAGTATAATGAATAAGATCTCAAAAAAAAATTCAATATCAAATATCTAGAAAATGAGCTTACTTACACCCCTTCAAAGGATGGGACTGCTACAATAATTTCCCTAGTGATTCTAACCCTATAACAATGATGGGGACATCAAGCAATGCCCCACCCCATAGCACTCCTACTACAAATCCATGCCAAAAATCTCCATTAAATAGCCCCCTAGAACTCCTAAAATATTTCAAACGAGTGACCCACCTTACAATGCTAATGATAACTTTCAATGTGATGAATAGAGTCACAAAGCTTTTCCAAGACCCAATTGTCATCACTCCTCAATCCTTTAGTTGATTTAGCATCTCCGATAAGAATACACCATACAATGAACACCAACACAAACAAGCTTCTACCATTCAATCCTCTTATGTTGAGGACCATGTCATCTCCCACAAGCTTGAAACCTATATGTAATCCATTAGAAACAACTTGCTCAAATGCATGCCCTTGATCACAAAGTAAGCATGGTCCAAACTTCTTATGAAGCTTACAATCCCATTTTCAACACCAGTGACAACAAATGAACAACTACCTTATAGTCCACCCACAAATCCTCCCTTGGAATGCACAAGATGGACCCTTCAAAAAATCTCAAAATATACTAAATCCATTCCTCACAAATTACCATCTAAAATCCTAGATAAAATCAGCCCCAAATTAGACATCATCAACCAAGCCAATAACATTCCTAAAAAATGTCAACAAACCTAACATCATCATCTATGTCGATGACATTCAAAACAATTCCCAAGAATAGGACCTCATCAACCAAGCCAATAAAGTTAACAAGGTGAAAAGAATCATAAATCATTAGTCGCACCAATGATGTCCAAAACAATCAACTCTCCTCCCTAAATCATAAAATAGGCCTAAATGCCACAATCACTAGCATCAAACACATCAATCAAGAAAATTATGAAAATATAAACAAACTACTAGACCTTGAAATTGACATCAAATAAAATGGATAAGTACCTCAACTCACCTCAAACTTGGGGGCATCTTACAATGCTTGCCCTTACTTCACTCCAAAGTTGGGAGGCACCTTATGATGCCCACCCTTACCCTTCTCTAGACTTTGGGGCAACTTCTGATGCACTCCATTCCCTAATACCTCATATTCTAAAACAAGTTCCAACCACATTTCATATAGCCATTAAAGCCACAAATTTACAACTCCACAAAATCTATAAAGAGCCAATGATGCTTAATATATAAAAATATATTATACCTAAGGTATGTTTTCTCATTTATTGCAATTACTTATGTATGTACCACAATTTGAATCACACTTTAGAACTACTTGCATGATCATCTTAATCTATACTCAATTAAAGATTGTCCCCGTAATTTGAATAGTAAGAATGCACAAGTACTATTGTCCCTATAATTTGAATAGTAAGAGAGCACAAGTACTATTGTCTGTATAATTTGAATGGTAAGAGTGCACAAAAACTCTTTACACAAGGAGAGTAGTCCACTCCACCAAGCACTCAACCAAAGCCATGAAATAACACCAATGCATCTCCGAGTGGCTATCAGAATCAAACAAGGGGAAGGTGGAATCAAATACAATACAATTCCAAAGGTCATCCCATCATACAATGTCAACAATGTGGTGAATGGGGACACTTTGCAAGAGACTACCATAGAAACCAAAACAAAATGGAACTACTTTGTAAAAAGTATGAACCTAGGGACCATGATGATGTCAAATGTCTGAAGCAAAAGGCGAGCATCAATATAATTGATGTAGAAAGACAGAACAATGTATTGGTCCTTATTCAAGCCAAAGCAAATACGTCTATGTACCCAAACCCACATACTAAAAGAGAGATACTTTGAGAAGCAAGACCCAAGGTGGAACATGCTATGGATAATGAATGTTGCAAATAAAATGCAAATTTGAGTACAATAATAAATCAATTGCAATCCAACAAAATTATTGTAATGCAATATTGGATTTATTTCCAAGTATTGTTGAACTTGGAAATGCTATAGCTCAAAGGGATCAGATAGTGCATACACCGCACCCAATTAAAATCTAACAATAATGAAGACCCTATAACCGAACCTCCATTCTTGATATACCAAATGATTGATCCCATGTTACTAATGATTAACATGGCAAAGACACCAATGATGGTGCACATGGAAATCCTTGGAAGGAATCCCACTAACAGAATTATTAATTGCAGGTTTGTTGTGAATGTACTTCTAGAAGACACTTGGCAAAGTATAAGTAAGTCAACTATTTGGCCACCAATTTTCCAACTAGTGGGTGTTATACCAACAAGGAATCAAAGTGCTTGGAGTTCTAATGGCTTAAAAGGTACTAATTGGAACTCAAACATTTCTATTAAATTTTTTGTGGTCATCTCATTACATAAGAAAGCAAATGATGCATCATTGGGTTGAGGATGGCTAATAGCAACCAAAGCATGATCAAGGTCAAATGGAGTTTAACACCAAAGGAATCTTAGAATTGCAATCATGTTCAAAAGTCAAAACAAACTCCCTTCATGGCTTGTTCCACTAGCAAATGGAAGACTATGAAGTATTTCCATTGAACTGCAATTTTGTTGAAGCTATAGAGCTTAATGAAGAGAAACAAGGATTGTAAGATGATGAGAAGCAACCATTTTATGTTGAGGAAATCTAGGGTAACGATTTTAAAAAGTTGAATAGTTCATGTGTCAAACAAAGTACAAGGCTTGCAATTAACAATTTATTCTCAAATGTCGAGAGCTATAAATATGATTGACTATGATATTCCAATAAAGGCACCAGACTCAACTCAAGTTCATGAAATTTATGAAGGTACATCTTAGTAATAATATTAAAAAAATTCAATTTAGGGCCTACAAATACTTGTGCTAATGAATGTTATAAAGGACCCTTTTCGTGTTGTATATTTTGACATCAAAGTTTGAAGATGATTGGAGCAAACTTCACAAAAAAATAACAAAAAAGGGAAAAGTGTCATATAATGGGTCAAAAAGAAAAGTAATGGAATTGGATAGGAAAATAAAATATGGGCCCCACATAAAAAAAAATGTAAAAGCCATTTTAAATGAGTGAAAAAAAGGAAAAATTAGAAAGATTAGTAGAGTGACAATTAAAGAAATAGAAAAAATTAATTATAAAGTTTGTAAAGCTCAAATGAAAGACAAATTCTTTCAACCGTATGCTACTTGCGACTCCAACATATGACTAGTCACCAAGAAAGTTGTACGATTTCTTCCTATTATTCTTTTTGTACTTGCCTACAAACAAACTTGTGTTGGGACTTTCAAAAAAATTGCAAGTGTATTTAGAGCACACTGTATAGTCTACACAATCCAACTTCCAATATTCATCTTATGTTGTAAACACTTCATCACATTTGTCTTCCACTATACAAATTATCTAGGATTTTGCTATGCAACCATTAGTGCTTCTTCTATTGTATGGCCTTCTAGCCTTCATTCCACCATTGTTCTATTGGTGATCTGAACTATGAGCCCCATATCCCTAAGGTTTGATAATTTTCCAAGTGCCAGAGGTGTCAAACATGGGAAAATCACCACAAACCTGTCTTCATGTTGGGCAGCTAAGGACCAATGCTTGAGGTGGGTAAGACCTCCACTTTTGGCTTTGTAAAACCAAGGGGGGTTTTCCCTAAGATGCTAAATGAATGGTTGGTAGTCTAAGTGATTACCTCACAACAAACAATACCCACTGCATAATGTATCCCTATAAAGGTGTCATTGTATACCTATGCACTTGTTCGAAGGTATGAGGTTGAGCATCTATTTAGAAAAAAAATTGCCAAACAAGTGTCTAAAATGGGTTGTATGATAACTCCTTAAATGTTATACACTTTCAAGCATGGCAACAAAACACACAGAAACATAAAACTAAAAGGTGTTTGAAATTGTTGTGTTTTAGTGTGTTGAGGATTATGGGAAGAGAACCACCAGAGCCTTCATCCATTGGGCAGCAGAGTCATTGGATTCAATCAAACATATGATAACAAAAACTTTGATGATATCCTAATCAAGATATCGCAAAAAGACTATGTTGTTCAAAATCTACAGGTAAACCAGGCTCTACATGCATATTTAGAAGAACAATAAATGGTTGCAAAATATTAAGAGAGTCTACTTAGTAATCCTTAGGAATATTCATATATTTCCTTATTATGCTAAAAAGATACCATGAAAAAGCTTTGCAGGGATTTTACAAACATCTAGCTGAAAAACTAATCAACACATCAAAAATGCAACTAAACATACACAAGCAAACACTCAACTAAGGTTGATTATGCTATTAATCAAACAAACTTCGAAGTTAACAAGTCTCATCACACGCTAGGGAAAGAACCTAGCCCATTCCAACGTAAAAACAACTATACCCAAAACTGGAAGTTGAAACCTCAAAGCTTCATGCAAGTGTTTTCTTTTGTTGATAGATCTGCAACTACTCTTCCTGTTTACAACTGTTATCCTCTTATCTCCTGTTTTCATCCTCTAAAAGTGAAGCTAAGGCAAACAAATCCCATGTAATGTCCCCTTCTCAGGCTTAATCAATTTGAAGATCGTTAGCCTATTTCCTGAGTTTATGTGGGCCAATTGGTAAGGCAAGGAGACTCCAAAGATCTTGGAGGATGCATTTCGGAGTTACAAGATTTCTTTTGTTGGCAATGAGCTATGTGGACAATACTAATCTGAATGACACTCTCTGCAGTGTTTTTTGACTTTTGGGGAGTTCTTCAAACCTTTTGGGGTGTTCTTCAAACCTTTTGGAGAGCACATCTATTTATAATTTTATAGTAAGTCACCTAATTGGCTTCTATTATTCACTTATTGCTTCCATATCATATCGGCGTGGTCAAATTTGGATTCCGATGTGATTCGGGACTTTCCACAACTTGGGTGAGTTATTAAGTTATTTAATTAATATTTAACTAATCTTATTTAATGTTGAGAAATAATAAAGGACAACATAGTGTAATAACTCATTAGAAAGGTGATTAAAAGTTGCACATGATGAATTATTTAATTTAAAGAAAAAAGCAACAAAAAAGCAAAAAAACATTTTTCGAAAAAAAAGAAGAAAAAAAAGTGGTTTTTTTAAAAAGCAATGATAATGTTATGCTATCGAAATGGCGTGCGTTCTCTTCAATCTTTGAGGACGAAACCCCTCATAGATTTCTAGTTTCAGAATTGCAAGATATTCCCTAGCTAGACTGTGGTGTGATTCCAACCAAGAGTCACCATTGGAGCTGCTTTGAAGTTTTAGTTTTGGTTTTTCAGTATGAATGTTTTGATGATGTGATAAGTCATTAGAGCTATTTGGGAACATGGTTCTAGCTTGCATTCACTTGGGATGCATATGGGAATGATTTGGTGAAGTTTTCAGACTTATTGAATCGTTGTTCCGACTGTAACAACAGGGTTTCAGTCCTCTTTGAGACCTGCACCAGCCATCTAAATGCCAGTCTTTGGGGTATATTTGACATATCCATGATGGGTGGTTATTGCTTTGATGTTGTGATACATGTGAGGGGTGTTCTATCAATTTCTTTCATGATCATATTTGTAACAGCAGATATGTATTTGGTTTAGAATGAATTGTAAGAGCTAACATTGTAACACTAGGTGGCAATACCACCAGTGATCTTGCTCTCGTTACTTCTTGTTACTTACCCCACTACATAAGTGGCTCTTGTTACTCACCCCACTGCATAAGTGGCTTTGCTACTCACTCAACACTAAAAAGTGGAAGAGTTGCTGATTTCTTGTATTCACTCACCACTAAAAAATGGAAGAGTTGAATTTACATTTCCTTTATTGTATAAGTTTTCAAACTGAAAAGTGGAAGTGCTAAGCTAACCCCACTAGATAAGTGGATTACTTTCAGCTGCTTCAACTGCAAGTATTATTGCAATCTCGTACACCTATATGCTCTCACCTCGTCCACAATGGGAACTTGGTGATTAGAAAGTGGAAAAGTACGTTGTTTAGCTATTTCCATTTTGTAGAGCTAACAAGATTTTCAAAAAAAAAAGGGTGATTATTACAACCAAGCTGTCACGAGAATGTCAGAGGGTCACTCAATTGGAAAAACCCTACCTGAAACCACACCTAGTGTCCAAATGGCATTTGTCTTCTGCCATTCCAATCTAAATAACAAGGGCATGGGGAAACATTTCCTAACCAATGCCATACACTTGCATTGAATGATCTACATCAAATGAGTGCAAACAACAACAAAAACACCCAAGAAATCCATTCGTAGTGGCATCTAGGAAATGCCTTTTGTCAGGAAAAGTTTTGCAAACATTAAATGAATCATGGGCACCACATACTCCATCATATCCACACCAAAATGTCTTAAATGTCAATAGGAAAAATGCATGGATCGAGCTCATATAGTTGCAAGAGTGGTTGGGATTTTATGAGTGTACCTGAAACTTGTTTTCAACGACCTTTTGTCTATTGCGAGATTCCAACCCCCATCCACCTACAGAGAAACAAGCACCATCAGGACATGCATGGAAGAACAAACCTAGAAAACAAACTACATCATTAACTTGGCAAGAAATCCGTCCCAAAACAATCCTAGCTTGGTTCTGATGAGCCATAAACACTGGCTTGGTTCCGATGACCCTTAAACACTGGCTTGGTTCCGATGACCCTTAAACACCCGCAACCCCCTTCCATGGAGTTTTGGCACTAATCAAGTCAATCGCGAAACCTCAACCCTAATTGAGTCTCAAAAAACTTGACAAATCCCAATGCCACCAAAAGTGTCGCAAAGCAAGAGCTTGTGAAAGAATCCACACCATCAGGACATGAGAAGAAATGATCTTCATTGGGTCAAGTTTTTTGGAATATGAAGTCAATTTATTGTTATTCCAACAGTGACAAATAGTCGAGATTGATATCTAGTTAGTGCTTCACATATGCGCCCAGCGCGGCCGAAGGCCTACTATTCAATTGAAGGTTGAAATGATGAGGGGTCCCGGGGAGCTGTCGTACCCCTAGACATTGAAGGCATTTCTGGCAAAGGCATTTCCGATGAAGCCGGTAATTTTGACAAATGTTTGACATGTAGTTGCATGAGTTGCACTTTCTATTTTTGGAAAGTTTTGTTCAACAAGGACTCTACAACTCAGATTTCTTATACTCTTCCAAAGTCATGTTTTCTGTAACTTTTGAAGGATGTAATTGCGAATTTTCTGAGAAATTAAATACGAAAGATCTTTGCCTGTGGTTTTTTCCTAGTATAATTTTCCCAAGTTTTCCACGTAAATACTGTGTTAAATTTGTGCTTATTGTTTTCCTCTATTTATTCTGCACTATAAATTTTCTTACAAAGTTTACCTTGAACATAAGTCTGGTTCACATACATATCTCCACAACACCTTTGATCTCGCCTCTATGCCCTCCGCTGATTTTTATAGCCCATGTGCACCATGCAAAAAAACTCCCGCCATCTGCCTACTGTAGAAATACTAACTGTATTTGAACCTTATAACTTGGAGAAAACCCCATTCAGATGAAAAATCCCGCTGATGACATCAACATAATGTTATTGAGATCTTCAAATAGGATGACATCACCATGCACGGCTGCAAGAAGTTGGACCCCATCAGTCCGCAAGTTTTTAACTTAATCGATTTTCAAAATGCCTTTGCAAGAAAAAAAAGCACGCAACTAGATGAGTAGAAACAAGGCTGACAACTGCACTTACACTTGTCCATTTCAAACAAAAAAGTTTGCATGACCTGATGGACCTATTTGACCCGCATTGCAAGAAAAGGCATGTGAACTAGATAAAACACTAAAGGTGAAGTTCACTTGACCCCTTGAAGTCCGCAAACTCAACACTTAGCCAATTTTTTTATCATTTAAACCTCGTTGCGTATTTTTATGACCAAGTGGACGACAACGAAAAAAAGAGCCAAACTGCACTATTGCAGGGAAAACGGGTAATGTCTGGATGGGAGATCAAAATCCACATGTGCATAGCTTTTGCCCCTTAGTGAATTTCACAAAATTTCAAAAGGAAACCAAACCTACTTTTTCATCCAGCCCTATCATGTCTCAAATCAATTATATTTTTGGGCAGCTTTGGCCAAGGCATGAAATAAGACTCATAATTCTTTGAGGTGCCAACAAGTTCAATATGCTCAATTTGTTGTTGTTGTTCAGTCTGACTAATGCCACCATTTTGTTGTTGACGTACAACCTATTCATCACCTTCCCATAATTGTTGTACAACCCTTGACTAATTATCTATCTATAACAATTGTTGAAACTGCTATTGCAACTATCCAACCTTGTACAATATGCCCTTCCTTAAATTCTAACTTTTGCACAAACATGAAGCATTAAAGTTGGTAAATTGGGAGAAAGCAACTCCTTGGCAAATGTTCAACCTACTAACGCATTTTAAAAGTCAAGTATAATTTTAGACTTGGCTCCTTATTTGCTTGGTCCTCCAACACAATTCATTGATTTATATGGCCATTGGCGACTACATTCTTTATACAAAATGCCCTATTTTCTAGGTATGTTGGCTATGTTGGCAATCAAGGTATACTTAATTAGTTTTCCTTTCTACTTCTAACTCAAGAAACCAATGCAAATTTAAAGTTAGCCATAACCAAGGCTCACATTTCTAGGATCTTCATCCTTATTTCATTGTGGAACATACACTTATTGTGGAACTTTCAAGTTATGATAAGGCTATTATGACTACCCAAGGAAATCATCAGCTCAAAGGTTCTTCCTCTACCATGCCATCACAAGTTTGAAAAACTTTACCTAATATTACTTGATCTATTGCTGTTCTCTACTTGTCAGCTCAAAATCTGAACTTTTGTGTTCTCCTTGGCAATCGTCAAGAACTTTGAAGAGGCTTCTCATAGTCAAAGAAAGTAGTTTGATCTTTAGTTGATCATCCTAGTCTACTTTTGTGTAACAACTTCACATGAATAAAGATATACTTCTATTACTCTATCTGGTATGCATTGTTATTTATATTCGTTTATGCATGTGCTAGCTTTATTAGATGAAGGAGTTAATGAAATATGCTAACCAATTTTTTCGGAAGATTTACACAACATAAACCAGCACTAGCCAACTTGATTAGCGTTATCTCCAAATTGAAATACAAATTGAAAAGATCTCAACGCCAAGAATGCACACTCAATCCCAAGGAAGGAGAGGTGTTGTCATATGGCGGAGTAATTACAAACAACTACTTGAATTGAAGCAAACTCAACGTCAAGAATGTGCACTCAAGATCCCACTGAGGGCGAGGTGCTAACATATGACGGAGTGATTAATTGAAAACTGGAAACTAATAGGCGGATAACCAGCCATGAAGCTACAACAAACTAATTCATCCGCTGCGGCGGGCATCCACTTGAGAGTGGGGATTCACCACTTTGAAAGTGGGTACAAAGAGAGATACAATCAATTATCCACACTGGCGGTAGACCATCCAGGGGTACTTAATGTGAGAAGAAAGAAGAATTAATTGCAGCGATTAGAACTAGAACAGTACTACTGTTTACAGTCTTACAAATAAGGAAATAAGCTGCAAATTGCATATGAATTACAATAGTCTTCAAGCACATGAGTAATAGATGATCTCATACAAATAATTATCTCTCTAACTGCTGCTAATGAATCAAAAATCAGAACTCCTAAAGTCTGATACAAAAATCAGTAAACTGACAATGTCAACCAGCAACTGTGAAAATCAATGAATTATTCATAACTCACTCAATTCACCTCCGAATCGAATGATGTCTTTTGCAGAGGTCTTCTAGAAGGTAGTCGCCCAAAAACAGACACCAAACAGCAGCAAACTTCAACTTATAACATCTTGCACAAATCCCAATGCTCTTAGAAAAGTACGGCCCTCCTTGGAGGGGCGATTTTCATTTAAAAATCAGACTCTTCGAAATAAAATCCCAAATCCCAAATTAAACATTAAGGGTCGCCCAAGGTCAGCAAATGGAATGAAGAAATATCCAGAACCAAATTCAAACTGGAAAATAAGCTATGAATCAAAATCACCTTCAGCTGTAGATGAACCAACAAACCAAAATTGCCAAAAACTCCAGAATTCTTCAATCAAATGAGCTCAATCTGCTAGTCTGATGTTGAGAAGCAGCAATGTAGCCAACTAGGTGTTATCTTGCAAACACGAAATTGGACGAAAGGCTAGGAGGTAGACATCCTCGAAGCAAAATATCATTTGTCATTCCGACAGCATAACTTTAGCATAATTTCATGGATCCCAATGCTGAAGCAAAGCATTCATTTTATAGAAGAGTAGAAGACTCTTCAATTCCTCAAGGAAGCACGCCAAGAGTCACATGAGACTCTTCAAATTTCCAAAATAACAATAAACCTTCAAATGGCGTCCCTTTTTGCAAGAATATAATTTTCACTTTATTTAAAACAACTCCTCAAAGTGTGGCGTCCTTTTTTTCCCAAGGCATTTAAAACTTTATAATTAATATTTAAAGCATATGAAGGCGTCCCCCTTCATGACCACCTTTTAACACAACTTCTGAAGTTATTCTCCTAGGCCAAGGGGTCAACTGCATTTTAAAATATTAATGCCATTATTTATGAAATTCACCAAATAGACTTCTAGAAGCCAAAACTTGAATTCAGATAATTGCTCCAACTGGGAAAGTGTTCCTGAAAGATGACAATCTTCATACTGCCAAAATTAGAATTTACTATAAATAGTAAACTCCCAGAAAAGCCATAGAACCTCAGAACTGGAAACCCTAATTTTTCCTCAAACAAGCCTACAGGCTCCCGGAATAGGCTAATGAGTGATAAAACAAATCACTGATGATAAGGGGACATTACAGTTAACACTTTTTCTTTTTTCTCTATATTGTACATACATACATTATAGATATTTTAGTTTTAACTAAATTGTGCATGATAGAATCTTGATAGTAATTTATGTTTCTTCAAAGCAATGGTGGGATTTTTTGCAAGGCAACCAAAAACATTTTATGGATAGCAATGTGCATTGAGACAACCATGCAATTAATCCACTTGTGAGCATACTTGGAGTGTGTTTAAATACGCATACATTGCAAGAACAAATAAATGATTTGGTGTTTGTTCACCATAACCTCCGTCTTCAACTCAAGGAAATTTGAGGTTAGAAAAACTTTCAAATCTAATTCTAAAATATGTAGAAACCCCTGTTTCCCCCTAATACTGCTTCTGACTGAATTTCAAGTTTTTCTGAAGGTTTTTAGGTTTTGACCGTTTTTATGTGAATTTAGGGTTTTTGAGCATATAAGGCAATATGGCGATTTTTGAAGTGATTACAAATAAATTCTATAGAATTCATACAACTCAATAAATCACAATCCCTAATGCAAAATTATGAAGCTAGATCATGTATTATTCCTCTGCAATGATTACATTGATAATCTGAGAACATGCAAATCAAAAAGCAAAGATCTTTGAAAACCTGATTTCCTGATACAGCAATTAATGCATGGTGCGGCTGAGCTGATAAACTCCTTCTCCCTCTATCTGGTGCTCAGGAGTGGACACAAATGCCAAGGCGTCTCCAACTGGAAGGAAAAGAAGGCCTTAGATGAGACGTTTGCTCTGTGGTGAAGAAGTTGTCTTTCCCTGCTGGTACGGCCTGACAGTGGTACGGCCTGCTGCTACAATAAATGCTGATTATTTGGCTCCTTTAAAATCAATCTCTAAACCCTCAGTATCTTGTTTGTATGCTGTTCCTCTTGCTAAAGCGCCTCCAGAGAAGATGGAAGATGACCAGGATGTGAGGCGTCTCCTTCAAATATTAGTACAGCTCCCAAGTAGAAGGTACGGCTTGCTGTACAATGGTACGGCCAAGCTCATAACAGCAATAATAAATATAAATAAAAAAAACACAGCCTCCTCTATAGTCTTCTGGAATGAAAGGATAAGCGCCACTCTGATAAGTAATCTCTGAATGAATTTTATTAACCCAACTTCTTGAATAAGGACGGCCCCACTCAAATGTACGGCCTGCAGCCTACAATAAATGATTTGTACGGCCCTCCTCTGTAACTCTCCAAGTCTTCAGAATATGGATGCCTGAGTTATTGAATGCCTTCTGAATGTAGAACTTTGAAGAAAAACTCTGAAGACAATAATTCCTCTGACGTTTGAATCAACTGTGATGCTCTGTGATTTCCTCTGACTGAAGAAATCCCACGACTGGCAATAAATCGGATGTTATTTCACATCCTCTGAACTGCTTCGAAGGAGATGGCTCGTTCTCCGACGATTTCGAGATGAAACCCTAGAGTCTCAGTGCTCTGGCAAAACTTGATCAATTCCTGTTTCTCAAAAATGTCATAATGGCTCAGAAACCAAGGTAAAACCCTTATCAAGCTGAAAAGTGCGATTTCCACCATAATAGGGTTTTAATTAAAATATCATATTTTAATCTTTTAATATTTCAAAAGTCTCCAGCCAAAATATTTTATAATATTTTAATTCTCAAATTGGCCCCTTTTCTGATGTTGGGCGCACCCCTCAAGGCAGATGACTTAAGTTATAATTTTAAATTATAACTTTATATTATAAACATTAAATAATTAATATTTAATCAATATAATTAAATATTAATATCTTCCTCATAAATCATCCGATTACCGATCCGTCTGATGCTGACGAACTCAGAAGTGATTCCGGATGCTGCCAATCTCAAACTGCTAAAAATAGCAGTGGTCCCACTCTGCCTGCCAGGAACTGCTAAAAATAGCAATTCTGCAAAAAGGTCTCCGAATGAGCCCGAACGAAAGCCAATCAATCAAAACTGCCAATCAGACGCTGAGCCAAGCGCCGAAACGACCCTCTAACCACTCTGTCAGCCTACGAGGGTCTCATGATAGGCCAATCTCACGACCACTGATGCTCGCCAAAAACGGGGACATGACAGTCCGCCCTCCCTAAAATTGCTTGACCCCAAGCAATCTCAACTGCAAACAAACTCCAATCCTCGGAAGGCCCCAAAAAGAAAACTGTGTAGTGTCCCACACATCTCGAACTATCTCCTGTAGCATCATCAATCTCAACTGCGCAATCAATGCCTGGATCCCAAACCCAGAGTGAAAATCTGTCGTGACGGTCCTCCTCAGGCTGCCACTGTGCTCTACGGTCTCCGACTTCACCATGCTGAGAATAGTGAAGTGACCCATTGGGACCCATCCCATACTCGATGCCAAAGCTGTCGCCACCGGGATCCCAATACAATCTGAATCCACATCCATCCGTCATGCAGAGATAAAATCTCCCAGAAGCATCTACTATCCCGAATCTCTCCCTGTCCCCGGCTAAACTCTCATGGATGTGATAACTGTCCGAACCATCATGCCAACTACTACCAAAGTCGCCCTGTAGCCATGTATCTAACTGAAAAATCTGCGACATAGGAGTATCAAGCCCTGTCAAATACATATCGGCATGATGTAAAACAGACTGCTGCCCCTGCAAGTAATACCCCACAAACTGCCGAGTCAAATACCTGCATCCGCTAGTCCCATCTTGTGACGATGGTAACTCTGCACACCGTAATGAATCACTCCCCACGACTGTACCGAGAGAATCACCCTGTGCACAAGTATGGTGCATCGAATCATGTACAGGTGGATCAAAGACAAAACTGTAAGCACTCCTCACCGTGTACACCTCATTGAACTCCTCTGTGAGTTTGGTCTGGAATTGCGATGCACTAGAACAATCCCAAACACTACGATCATCACCCAACCTGGAACTAGTATCAAGAGTACGATCAGCGTCCAACTCGAAGAGTGGATTATCATAGATCAACCCACCATCACATTCAAACAATGGATTGTTCACAAACTGCACAATCACTCCAGACTGGTCTGAATCATCCATCTCTGAATCGCTGGAATAAAAAACTGAGTTGTACTCCTGCCTAGGCTCAACGAGCTGCCGACCATAGTCAACTGTATCAAATGAAAAGATTGGTTTGCTTCCGGGAGAGGGAAACAAATCAACACAAGTACCAATCTCCCAACTGGATGAGACTCTGAATATCTGCTGTGAAGATGGACAAGTATCAAGGGTTGTCACACAACTCTCCAGTGTATCAACAACCATGTCACAGGAACTATCAACGATCTGCCCTGCATCACCTATCGCGGGACTAGTCTCATGAGAACCAGGTGCAATGCGTGGCTCACTGCAACTCTCATCAAGTGCACTCATCCTATCTGTATCAACTGATCCTGTGACCGAGATGGAGGTAACCTCATCCTCAACATCTCCTACACTGCTATGAACCATGGGTGTATACTCCTCACCAACCACTGCCATGCAAGACTGCACGATGTCCAAAGGTGGTGAAGACTGTGCTAACCTCAACGCCACGGTAAGCCTCTCAATCTGTAACTGTGACTCCCGAAGAGCCAACTGGGTGCTCTGCAATGAATTCGCAGTCACCTCCAGCTCATGAGTGAGCTCATCGATCCGCTCCTCTTTTCCCCGCCATGCATCATAACAAATGCAATCCCACTCGAGAAGGAAATCTCTGTCTGCTAGTAGTTTTAGATAGTTTTGTTTCATCGTTCCAATTGCTTCTCGGAGTGCATGTATCACTGCAAGGGAAAAACCACTCTCACTGTGCTCATCTGTCGAAGAAGGACTCCAACTGTAGGTAGTCAACATCTGACGAGCAACGTCGAAATGCTCAAGGGCGGTGGTAATCATAGTGTCATCCACATGTAGTTGCCCAACCAAATGATGAGGATTCTGAAACTCACGACCCCCATACAAGATTTCCGGTTCACTATATGCACTATGATATGACGCTGATCCGTCATCACTCTCCTCATGATCTGCAGCATCGTGTGTGCTCTCAACCATGCACACCTCAACATCTAAGGTACTGCTGCTCTGTACCTCGAAGGATGGCTCAATTGGTACGGTAGAAGTTGCTGGTCTGACAGTATCCTCACACGCTTCTACTCCAACAGTGACTGCATGCTCATCCAACGCATGATCCTGGGATTCCGTGTCAACATACGAATCCTCTAGCTGGTTTTCAAAGGTCTGATCCGAAAAATCAGACTCGTCATAACATGAATCCTCAATACCAACTGCATCTGTAGTACCCAACTCTGGAATCTCTTCACGTGACGACTCCATAGAGTTACTTTGCACCTCTGAAACAGCTGTTATATCATGCTCACGCAAAGTTTCACCATCGCTGTTATAAAAATCAGAAGTGGCTTTTAGGGCAGAAATTTCTTGAGTCACCTCCTGCAAAGACGATGTAGGTAAGCCATTACCCGAAGTTGTGCTAGTGTGCTTATGGATCAAATAAGCACTTCGATCAAATTCATCACACAAATTTCTGCCTACTTCACAAGAGGCTGAAGAAATCAAATCACTCCCATGAAGAATTGTACAATCATCAGATGTAGATTCTCTATCTTTCCCAGGTGTAAACAACTCACGAGCTGTAGTGAGATATCTCTGTTTTTCGAACTCCGTCTTATGGCAAAGATTCGGGTGCACATCCACATAACTCACGAAAGAAAGTTTCTCTTTAATCTTCTGAGGTAGATTGCTATACTCCCGAAACAAACATGCTAATCACTTCTCCATCTGTGCTCTGCGGGGTCCTGTCAATGTTAATCCTCCCACTAATCTCAGGTGCTTCTAACTGCCACTCGTTGTTCGCTGCCCTGAGTGTGCTGGCGAACCAACCCTCATACCTTTCACCTGATATATCCTCAACGGGCTCCTGTCTCGTGAAGGTGGGCCTCGTAGGCCTATCCGCTGTCCGTGACACTGACCTAGGAGCTCTCCGCGAACCTGTAACACTTCTGTCATCGTCACGAGGTGGTGACGATCTCCTCGGAGTATCCAGTCTCTGAAGTGCAACTGCCACCTGCTGTAATACACCATTTGACCGTCGTTGACCTGCACTAAGTTCTCTGAGTGCATGCAAGACCTCTGCACGGTTCTGATCTCTGTTATTGTAAGGAGTCTCTGTTCTAAGATCAACTGTTCTATCAGTCCTGTAATACCTGTCAGCCATGATTCCCGGCTGCCAGATCAAACCCTGGTGCCTGTCAACCAAAGTTCGCCTGAATAAATAAATACCTGGTAAAACCCTAACTGTTCCGGCTGCAGAAGACGGCTAAACCCTCAGGATGGCAGGATTTAGCTCTGATACCACTATAGAAACCCCTGTTTCCCCCTAATACTGCTTCTGACTGAATTTCAAGTTTTTCTGAAGGTTTTTAGGTTTTGACCGTTTTTATGTGAATTTAGGGTTTTTGAGCATATAAGGCAATATGGCGATTTTTGAAGTGATTACAAATAAATTCTATAGAATTCGGCACAACTCAATAAATCACAATCCTAATGCAAAATTATGAAGCTAGATCATGTATTATTTCCTGCGCAATGATTTTACATTGATAATGCGAGAACATGCAAATCAAAAGCAAGATCTTTGAAAGCACATTTCGTCTGACAATTAATGCATGAGTGCGTGTTGATAAACTCCTTCTCCCTCTATAAGTTGCTGGTGGACACAAATGCCAGTCTCCAGCTGGAAGGAAAGGCCTTGGAGATGGGGAGCGTTTGCTGCATTGGTGAAGAAGTTGTCTTTCCCTGCTGGTACGGCCTGACAGTGGTACGGCCTGCTGCTACAATAAATGCTGATTATTTGGCTCCTTTAAAATCAATCTCTAAACCCTCAGTATCTTGTTTGTATGCTGTTCCTCTTGCTAAAGCGCCTCCAGAGAAGATGGAAGATGACCAGGATGTGAGGCGTCTCCTTCAAATATTAGTACAGCTCCCAAGTAGAAGGTACGGCTTGCTGTACAATGGTACGGCCAAGCTCATAACAGCAATAATAAATATAAATAAAAAAAACACAGCCTCCTCTATAGTCTTCTGGAATGAAAGGATAAGCGCCACTCTGATAAGTAATCTCTGAATGAATTTTATTAACCCAACTTCTTGAATAAGGACGGCCCCACTCAAATGTACGGCCTGCAGCCTACAATAAATGATTTGTACGGCCCTCCTCTGTAACTCTCCAAGTCTTCAGAATATGGATGCCTGAGTTATTGAATGCCTTCTGAATGTAGAACTTTGAAGAAAAACTCTGAAGACAATAATTCCTCTGACGTTTGAATCAACTGTGATGCTCTGTGATTTCCTCTGACTGAAGAAATCCCACGACTGGCAATAAATCGGATGTTATTTCACATCCTCTGAACTGCTTCGAAGGAGATGGCTCGTTCTCCGACGATTTCGAGATGAAACCCTAGAGTCTCAGTGCTCTGGCAAAACTTGATCAATTCCTGTTTCTCAAAAATGTCATAATGGCTCAGAAACCAAGGTAAAACCCTTATCAAGCTGAAAAGTGCGATTTCCACCATAATAGGGTTTTAATTAAAATATCATATTTTAATCTTTTAATATTTCAAAAGTCTCCAGCCAAAATATTTTATAATATTTTAATTCTCAAATTGGCCCCTTTTCTGATGTTGGGCGCACCCCTCAAGGCAGATGACTTAAGTTATAATTTTAAATTATAACTTTATATTATAAACATTAAATAATTAATATTTAATCAATATAATTAAATATTAATATCTTCCTCATAAATCATCCGATTACCGATCCGTCTGATGCTGACGAACTCAGAAGTGATTCCGGATGCTGCCAATCTCAAACTGCTAAAAATAGCAGTGGTCCCACTCTGCCTGCCAGGAACTGCTAAAAATAGCAATTCTGCAAAAAGGTCTCCGAATGAGCCCGAACGAAAGCCAATCAATCAAAACTGCCAATCAGACGCTGAGCCAAGCGCCGAAACGACCCTCTAACCACTCTGTCAGCCTACGAGGGTCTCATGATAGGCCAATCTCACGACCACTGATGCGGGGACATGACAGTCCGCCCTCCCTAAAATTGCTTGACCCCAAGCAATCTCAACTGCAAACAAACTCCAATCCTCGGAAGGCCCCAAAAAGAAAACTGTGTAGTGTCCCACACATCTCGAACTATCTCCTGTAGCATCATCAATCTCAACTGCGCAATCAATGCCTGGATCCCAAACCCAGAGTGAAAATCTGTCGTGACGGTCCTCCTCAGGCTGCCACTGCGCTCTACGGTCTCCGACTTCACCATGCTGAGAATAGTGAAGTGACCCATTGGGACCCATCCCATACTCGATGCCAAAGCTGTCGCCACCGGGATCCCAATACAATCTGAATCCACATCCATCCATCATGCAGAGATAAAATCTCCCAGAAGCATCTACTATCCCGAATCTCTCCCTGTCCCCGGCTAAACTCTCATGGATGTGATAACTGTCCGAACCATCATGCCAACTACTACCAAAGTCGCCCTGTAGCCATGTATCTAACTGAAAAATCTGCGACATAGGAGTATCAAGCCCTGTCAAATACATATCGGCATGATGTAAAACAGACTGCTGCCCCTGCAAGTAATACCCCACAAACTGCCGAGTCAAATACCTGCATCCGCTAGTCCCATCTTGTGACGATGGTAACTCTGCACACCGTAATGAATCACTCCCCACGACTGTACCGAGAGAATCACCCTGTGCACAAGTATGGTGCATCGAATCATGTACAGGTGGATCAAAGACAAAACTGTAAGCACTCCTCACCGTGTACACCTCATTGAACTCCTCTGTGAGTTTGGTCTGGAATTGCGATGCACTAGAACAATCCCAAACACTACGATCATCACCCAACTTGGAACTAGTATCAAGAGTACGATCAGCGTCCAACTCGAAGAGTGGATTATCATAGATCAACCCACCATCACATTCAAACAATGGATTGTTCACAAACTGCACAATCACTCCAGACTGGTCTGAATCATCCAACTCTGAATCGCTGGAATAATAAACTGAGTTGTACTCCTGCCTAGGCTCAACGAGCTGCCGACCATAGTCGACTGTATCAAATGAAAAGATTGATTTGCTTCCGGGAGAGGGAAACAAATCAACACAAGTACCAATCTCCCAACTGGATGAGACTCTGAATATCTGCTGTGAAGATGGACAAGTATCAAGGGTTGTCACACAACTCTCTAGTGTATCAACAACCATGTCACAGGAACTATCAACTGTCTGCCCTGCATCACCTATCGCGGGACTAGTCTCATGAGAACCGGGTGCAATGCGTGGCTCACTGCAACTCTCATCGAGTGCACTCATCCTATCTGTATCAACTGGTCCTGTGACCGAGATGGAGGTAACCTCATCCTCAACATCTCCTACACTGCTATGAACCATGGGTGTATACTCCTCACCAACCACTGCCATGCAAGACTGCACGATGTCCAAAGGTGGTGAAGACTGTGCTAACCTCAACGCCACGGTAAGCCTCTCAATCTGTAACTGTGACTCCCGAAGAGCCAACTGGGTGCTCTGCAATGAATTCGCAGTCACCTCAAGCTCATGAGTGAGCTCATCGATCCGCTCCTCTTTTCCCCGCCATGCATCATAACAAAGGCAATCCCACTCGAGAAGGAAATCTCTGTCTGCTAGTAGTTTTAGATAGTTTTGTTTCATCGTTCCAATTGCTTCTCGGAGTGCATGTATCACTGCAAGGGAAAAACCACTCTCACTGTGCTCATCTGTCGAAGAAGGACTCCAACTGTAGGTAGTCAACATCTGACGAGCAACGTCGAAATGCTCAAGGGCGGTGGTAATCATAGTGTCATCCACATGTAGTTGCCCAACCAAATGATGAGGATTCTGAAACTCACGACCCCCATACAAGATTTCCGGTTCACCATATGCACTATGATATGACGCTGATCCGTCATCACTCTCCTCATGATCTGCAGCATCGTGTGTGCTCTCAACCATGCACACCTCAACATCTAAGGTACTGCTGCTCTGTACCTCGAAGGATGGCTCAACTGGTACGGTAGAAGTTGCTGGTCTGACAGTATCCTCACACGATTCTACTCCGACAGTGACTGCATGCTCATCCAACGCATGATCCTGGGATTCCGTATCAACATATGAATCTTCTAGCTGGTTTTCAAAGGTCTGATCCGAAAAATCAGACTCGTCATAACATGAATCCTCAATACCAACTGCATCTGTAGTACCCAACTCTGGAATCTCTTCACGTGACGACTCCATAGAGTTACTTTGCACCTCTGAAACAGCTGTTATATCATGCTCACGCAAAGTTTCACCATCGCTGTTATAAAAATCAGAAGTGGCTTTTAGGGCAGAAATTTCTTGAGTCACCTCCTGCAAAGGCGATGTAGGTAAGCCATTACCCGAAGTTGTGCTAGTGTGCTTATGGATCAAATAAGCACTTCGATCAAACTCATCACACAAATTTCTGCCTACTTCACAAGAGACTGAAGATATCAAATCACTCCCATGAAGAATTGTACAATCATCAGATGTAGATTCTCTATCTTTCCCAGGTGTAAACAACTCACGAGCTGTAGTGAGATATCTCTGTTTTTCGAACTCCGTCTTATGGCAAAGACTCGGGTGCACATCCACGTAACTCACGAAAGAAAGTTTCTCTTTAATCTTCTGAGGTAGATTGCTATACTCCCGAAACATGCTAATCACTTCTCCATCTGTGCTCTGCGGTGTCCTGTCAATGTTAATCCTCCCACTAATCTCAGGTGCTTCTAACTGCCACTCGTTGTTCGCTGCCCTGAGTGTGCTGGCGAACCAACCCTCATACCTTTCACCTGATATATCCTCAACGGGCTCCTGTCTCGTGAAGGTGGGCCTCGTAGGCCTATCCGCTGTCCGTGACACTGACCTAGGAGCTCTCCGCGAACCTGTAACACTTCTGTCATCGTCACGAGGTGGTGACGATCTCCTCGGAGTATCCAGTCTCTGAAGTGCAACTGCCACCTGCTGTAATACACCATTTGACCGTCGTTGACCTGCACTAAGTTCTCTGAGTGCATGCAAGACCTCTGCACGGTTCTGATCTCTGTTATTGTAAGGAGTCTCTGTTCTAAGATCAACTGTTCTATCAGTCCTGTAATACCTGTCAGCCATGATTCCCGGCTGCCAGATCAAACCCTGGTGCCTGTCAACCAAAGTTCGCCTGAATAAATAAATACCTGGTAAAACCCTAACTGTTCCGGCTGCAGAAGACGGCTAAACCCTCAGGATGGCAGGATTTAGCTCTGATACCACTGTAGAAACCCCTGTTTCCCCCTAATACTGCTTCTGACTGAATTTCAAGTTTTTCTGAAGGTTTTTAGGTTTTGACCGTTTTTATGTGAATTTAGGGTTTTTGAGCATATAAGGCAATATGGCGATTTTTGAAGTGATTACAAATAAATTCTATAGAATTCATACAGCTCAATAAATCACAATCCCTAATGCAAAATTATGAAGCTAGATCATGTATTATTCCTCTGCAATGATTACATTGATAATCTGAGAACATGCAAATCAAAAAGCAAAGATCTTTGAAAACCTGATTTCCTGATACAGCAATTAATGCATGGTGCGGCTGAGCTGATAAACTCCTTCTCCCTCTATCTGGTGCTCAGGAGTGGACACAAATGCCAAGGCGTCTCCAACTGGAAGGAAAAGAAGGCCTTAGATGAGACGTTTGCTCTGTGGTGAAGAAGTTGTCTTTCCCTGCTGGTACGGCCTGACAGTGGTACGGCCTGCTGCTACAATAAATGCTGATTATTTGGCTCCTTTAAAATCAATCTCTAAACCCTCAGTATCTTGTTTGTATGCTGTTCCTCTTGCTAAAGCGCCTCCAGAGAAGATGGAAGATGACCAGGATGTGAGGCGTCTCCTTCAAATATTAGTACAGCTCCCAAGTAGAAGGTACGGCTTGCTGTACAATGGTACGGCCAAGCTCATAACAGCAATAATAAATATAAATAAAAAAAACACAGCCTCCTCTATAGTCTTCTGGAATGAAAGGATAAGCGCCACTCTGATAAGTAATCTCTGAATGAATTTTATTAACCCAACTTCTTGAATAAGGACGGCCCCACTCAAATGTACGGCCTGCAGCCTACAATAAATGATTTGTACGGCCCTCCTCTGTAACTCTCCAAGTCTTCAGAATATGGATGCCTGAGTTATTGAATGCCTTCTGAATGTAGAACTTTGAAGAAAAACTCTGAAGACAATAATTCCTCTGACGTTTGAATCAACTGTGATGCTCTGTGATTTCCTCTGACTGAAGAAATCCCACGACTGGCAATAAATCGGATGTTATTTCACATCCTCTGAACTGCTTCGAAGGAGATGGCTCGTTCTCCGACGATTTCGAGATGAAACCCTAGAGTCTCAGTGCTCTGGCAAAACTTGATCAATTCCTGTTTCTCAAAAATGTCATAATGGCTCAGAAACCAAGGTAAAACCCTTATCAAGCTGAAAAGTGCGATTTCCACCATAATAGGGTTTTAATTAAAATATCATATTTTAATCTTTTAATATTTCAAAAGTCTCCAGCCAAAATATTTTATAATATTTTAATTCTCAAATTGGCCCCTTTTCTGATGTTGGGCGCACCCCTCAAGGCAGATGACTTAAGTTATAATTTTAAATTATAACTTTATATTATAAACATTAAATAATTAATATTTAATCAATATAATTAAATATTAATATCTTCCTCATAAATCATCCGATTACCGATCCGTCTGATGCTGACGAACTCAGAAGTGATTCCGGATGCTGCCAATCTCAAACTGCTAAAAATAGCAGTGGTCCCACTCTGCCTGCCAGGAACTGCTAAAAATAGCAATTCTGCAAAAGGTCTCCGAATGAGCCCGAACGAAAGCCAATCAATCAAAACTGCCAATCAGACGCTGAGCCAAGCGCCGAAACGACCCTCTAACCACTCTGTCAGCCTACGAGGGTCTCATGATAGGCCAATCTCACGACCACTGATGCTCGCCAAAAACGGGGACATGACAAAATATAATTATTGTTTTGTTGCAATTTCTAATTCTAATTGTTTCATACGTATTCTATGTACATCACTAACTTATGCATTAATTTTATTATATCAAGGGGTATTGAGGATGATCAACTGACTGACCTTGATGGGATTGACCCCTTAAGCAAATCGACATTTTCAATAATGATACAACACAAACAAACTTGTACAATTCAATCCTCTTATGATAAAGACTATGGCATTTCCCATGCTCAAGCTTGGAACCTAGACATACTTCATTACCAGAAGCAACTTACTCACATGTATGACTTTTACTATGAAGCAAACATGGTCCAAATTTCTCATAAAGACAACAATACCAAGCTTAACACTAGTGATAATGAACATGAAGCACCTTATCATCCCCCCACATATCATTCCTTGAAAGACTCAAGATAGATCATTCAACAAATCTTGGAATATAATAAACATAATATAAAATCCTAGATGAAATCAACATGAAATTAGACATCAGCCAAGCCAATGAAGCTCAGAGACACTCTAATTAATCAAACATATCATCAAACAAGTCAATAACATAAAAACATGTTCCCAAAATTCAAACATCGTCAATCAAGCTGATGAAGTTCAAAATAAGTCAGAAAAATCAGACACCATGACCGAGCTGATGATGTCCAAACAAATCCTCAACTCCCCACCCAAATCAAAAAACAGCCATCAATGCCACAATTACTACATCTATCAAGAAAATGATGACAAAGGAGACAAAGTCGTAGATCCAAAAATCAAAATCATATATAATGGACCATTAACATACCTTACCTTACCTCAAACCTAGGGGTATCTTATGATGCACACCTTTACCTTACCTCAAACTAGAGTGGTAGGATGCCCACCCATACTACACCTTAGATTTGGGGATATCTTGCGATGCACACCTTCCTCAAGACCTCACATTCAAAAATTAGTACCAAGTTTTAAGGAGCCATTAATGCCACATATGTACAACTTCAAGAAATCTTCAAAGAACCAATTAATGCTCAATTTTTGAAAAATTACCATGCATAAGATTTTTTCTTTTCATTTACTACATTTAGTTAGGCATATAGCTTAATTTGGATAGCATGTTAGAAATTTGCATGATCACTTGCCTATTTTCTTATATCTTGCATATCATTATAGCAATCATTTTAACCTAATTTGCATAATTACATCTAGCATCATATTCGTAACATTTCTAATACTTATGAATTATTCAAGTTCTCTAGATAATCTTTCCCAACTCCCAACACTCTTCACTCCCATATACCTTACACTAACATTAGCCCATTGACTTCTTATGACCTTAGCTCTCCTCAGCCATCTTGGCTCTCAATCTTCCTTACCCTACTTACTATTCAACCCTTTGCTTTTTCCACAACATATTCACATGCCTCTTGGCACTATCCCTCTACCTCCTTCGGCATAATTGTAATGTCCCCTTTTCCTAGGGAGTGATATGTTGCAGAGGTTAGTCCATCACTTGGTCCCCGTAGACTAGCAAGGTGGTTAGGGGGGCCCTTTGAGGGGCGATTGCAGACTCATTCAGTCAACCTTTTGAGCTTAGTTGGTGTTTTCCCAACTCAGTGTTTATCAAGATTCTCGCAATGTGCTTTCCAAAGCTTATTCAAACACTTTATCCATACTTACTATTTATAGTATGTCACTAGGGTCTCTGGTATGGTTAGTTGGTTGTGTTACCATTTTGGGCTTGATGGCAAAATTATATCCTAGATTTATCTTGGTTTAATAATGGTCCCAAGTATTAAGTTTTAATAGCATTAATGATAAAGTTAAATTATATAATTTAACTTTATGTGTTATTAATAAATTAAAAGGGCTTTGTATTAAAAAGGATATAAGTGATATTTTAAAAGAATACTTTATAATATAAAGTATAGCACCAAATTTAAAGGGAATGAGAGGCGGGAAATTAAATTAAATCAAATCAAATGCCAATTTGGGCGAGGGGATTTGGGAAAAATATAAAAGGCCATTGAGAGCTCATTTGGCATCATCTTGGAAGAAGAAAAATTGTAAGGGTTTGCAGGCAGACTGGAGAGTCGGTAAATCTCAAGCTTCATCGAGGACAAAAACCCTCATGAGGAACAGCACGGTACAGGAGTGAAAGATCTCCCAAGCCTGCTCGCAGACAACTCTATTTCAAGGGTTGTACTTGTGCTCCAAACAATTGCAGGTGAGATTCAATATTCAGGGTTTGAAAGAGTTAATAAAGATTTGCAGACGTTGGTTATTGTTTGCTTGGTTGCATATTCAGATTGGGCAACTGGCATGATTGTTCACATTGCTGGTCTATGACTGTGGCATCCAGTTGGTGAAGGATATATCAATTTGTGATCACATTTTCAAGGGAGTTTTGCTGGTCGTGGCATTTTATCATTTGCAGGCTGTTGCTATCCATGTTTCAGATTAGGTGTAGAGTTTGGAGAAGCCACCATTGCTAGGAGTTGCATATATTGTGTATCTGGGTGTTGTGTGAGTTTTTTCTGGGTTTGCTGTTATATTTTCTCCCTACATGGCCTCCATATCAGCAACTCAGGCTCAGGTTACTGTTCATAGTGGCCGTGGGACTTTGGCAAGTTAATGTTAAGCATCTAGAGGGGGCAAAACTCCCATATTTCCATCGCCCTTGCTGCTGTAACATTATTTCTGAGTGCTGGGCGAGTTCTGAGGTGCTAGGCGCGGGATTTGTGAACTGTGCGACTGGAAACTTCACAATTACATTCTCAGGTGGCTGGGGTGTGATTTCTGTGTGTAACCTGCAGCATTTCTTATTGCCTGCCTTGTCTGAGCCATAACAAACTTCCATTGGTCATGTGACTTCAAAGGGGCGGCGCCAAATACCCTGCTGTGCATGGTGTTTCCAGGTTAGAGTCTAAATGTATTTCAGTTGGTAATTGCTGATTGTTTAATGGTGTTCAGTCTTTATGACAGCAATGTCATTTGCTTGTAATGTATAGCCTTCAGTGAACAGAAATCATATTGTGATGAGTTGTAAATGCTAACTGTTGTAAGGAATGGAATTATATATCTGAAAAAGCATGAAATCTGGGAATGTATTGTTATGCATTTAATCTATATCATTGCAAACCACATAATCACTATAACCACTCAGTCAGTTGCATGTAAAGTGTTTGACAAAATGTCCCATCTGTCAAACTGAAAATAAATTGAGCAAAATCGCAAAATCCAGATCCAGTTTGGGGTGGGACATTACAATAATCAACCTACACTCCCAATCATAGCTAAGTGCTTCTTAGAAGGATAAGCTAATGATCAAAAGTGTCCTTTTGCTTCCCAAAATTAGTTCTATTGCTTGTAACTAAAATAAAGCAATCTATCTATGTCTCTCATCCACATCTTACCTCTTGTGACAATGTCTCAAGCTTGTTCATCATTCTATGATCCCTTATACATCTTAACTGGGGCAACCCGCTCATCATGTATTCCTCTATATCACAGTCCTTATTGACACACCAAGGTCGGGTTCAAGATCCAACCCTTTGATAAGGTGCAAGCCTAACAATATCTAAGTGTCTTGATTTGTAGGTTCTCCTCTACAATGACTAGGTGTCAGCCTTCCTAGTGATGTCATCTTATAAACCCACTTTTTGCCTTCCAAATCCATATGGAAGAGGACAATCAAAAATAAAAAGAATAAAGAAGTTTTTCCGATTACCATATGTCTTAAAAAAAAAAGTCGTAAAGCAAACACAAGAGTCAATCACAAAGCAAAAAAGACACGATCAAAATCATTGGCACAACCACCATCCAAATTGAAGCTCAAACTCCACAATTGGTCTCAAACTAGAGTTGAAGGTCCTTTAGGGTGCATTAGGTCAATAGACTAGATAGGAGGCCTCTCATGCATCATTTGTGCCACCTTCTTTTTAATATAAGTACCCATCCTTTGCAATTGGCTAATAGCTCTAGTGGGTTCCTAAGGAAAGGGAAAAACATCATATGAAGGTGGGCACCATTACATGCATATCAGAGCCTTCACGAAACATAGCTACTTCACTAGTTCACACAAGCCATAACTTGCTATACATGGCTACTAAAACTTTTGACGTCAAAAACTTCTAATCTTGAGGAATTTGATTGGAGTGTCTTGCTTTTCCGTAAAGAACATAGGTTCACCTTGGTGGTGCCCTCTTTTCCTTCCCTCCATTATTTCCCCTTAATGGACAATCTTGATTTCAACTCTGCCCACTTCTTCACATCCTCTTCTTCAACTCTTTAGGCATACTAACATCACAACAACATTAGGTTTCATGGGTTTGTATTGTAAGACCTTGGGGAATCAACCAGATTCCCCATGAAGCATAGCCAGTTTAATAACAGCTGCATCTTTGGGTTTCAAAATGCTCTCTCGATCATTATCTTATCTTTAAGGATTCTCCTTGACCATGCTTAGGATCCTCAAGTTCTTGTCAATCTTAATCACCATCCTTGGGCCTTCCATACCTAATCTAGCCTTTTTGTGGCTAGCACCATCTTCTTCTAAGTGCATCAAATATTTGCACTAGACTCATCTGTGTACACTAGCATTGCATTAGTCCATGTAGTCTTGCATTACTAGATTAACATAAGCAACTTTTGATGACAAAATGACTATTAGTTGTGTTCACCACAATCAAGAATAAGGTACATGCATGCATCCATTTCAGCAGAAATGATAAGTCAAAGGTAAAGAAATGGTAAGTCAAAGGTAAGTAAATTTTATATTCAGCATCTCAAATGTTTTATTACAGTCACTTATTATCTATGGTACCATGTTTTTAATGAAGCACCATCACTCCCCATGCTATTGTAATGAGCAATGAGCTTTGGCAGAGCATATGTAAAAACCTGGATTTTGCTTTTCTGACACTTTTCTCTTACAGGACCTGTCAGGGCATTAATCTCCCTCAGTATATGTTCCTGTATGTACCTAGATGTGTCATCAACCATCCTTCTAATATAACCTTCATATCAACATATTTGTCCTCCTAGCTCCATGATTCTCCCTCTTAACCTATTCTTCCTTTTGGCTTGCATGTAACCAACTTCCTCAGTCAAGCAAAAGACATCATCAGCTTGGCCAATAGTGTACATTTTTCTTTGGGATTCCTTGTATGTCATTGATTGGGCCCATGACATCTGCTAAAATTGATTTTTGACTTTCAGAGCTCTAAGCCATATTTATATTTTTCCCCTTCATCATTTATCAAAGATAAAAGACAGTTCAATTTGCTTGTACAGATACATTTTCCATAAAAAGAAGAGGATTTTGAGTTAAGTGAAGATCTCAAGAATAGGAGATGTACCAACAAACTTCACAAAGTCTTTGGAATCCTCAATTGTGGTCTACCTAGGTCTTCTTCTATCCATCTTGACTTCACCTACAGCCATCTCTCACAAAGTGTTGTGGACCAAACAGGAAACTTATGCGCCCATAGGTTGACCCAAGGTAATTATCCATAACCATAATCTCTTGCGTTGATATTGTGAATGTTGTGTGGTTCATGTATTAGATAGCACAGAATTGCCCATTACTTTACTTCTATCTTCTACATTGTTGTTACCCTTAGCTGTTGCTTGCCACCTAATGACATTTTAGTCTCCATGGTTCTTGTTTATTGCCTAGTGACACCCTTTTACAAACAAGGCTTGCTTACAAACCCCAATTTGCTTTGTAAATTGGCATTTTTGAATTGTGTTGGATCTAGAATGGCCTTCTACCTTTTTCCTATTTAAAGGATCATTATATTATAGAGGCCTATTTAGGCTCAACATAAATAGTACTAAGGGAAGAATGAAGTTGTAGACTATAATTGTACAACATTTAAAATTGTGAGCCTTTGAGGGACATGACATATGTAATAACCGATTCAAGACAAATTGATAATCAAAATAGATGTACGTGTTTTCTAAGGCTAAATTCATCCTTCATGTTTTTTGTGCATTATTTAAGTTTATGTTGTGTATTTATGTAATTTGTTTTATTTGTTGAGTTTTTTTTGTGATTTCAACTTCAAGTCCTAGTCAATTTTTTATGCTGTTGAATTTTTGCCGAGTTTGAGTTTTGAACTAGAGTATTAAAGGTCAAAATTAAATTAGCTAAGAGAAAATATGTTTCATATTGAACAAGTAGATCACCACAAAGGAGCGATATTATAAGGATCTCATTTTAGCATAGCCAAAAGCCTCTAATATGATTTGCAAGGATCTTCCTGCCAACAAATTTGCTTATAATTTCAGACATACCCATTCAACTTCAAGACAAATTTAGTGCATATGTTCAACCTAGAAATCCTGAAAATGTGGCAAAAATGTTTTTCATAAGCAGAGCCCAAATTTCCAAGATAAATATAAAAGTTGCTATCACAAAACTAAATTTTTTCTTTGCTTATCATTCAAATATGGCACTGGACTGATGATATAGATTTCATGTGGTAAGTTGCTTGACACAACTTTCTTTGTCGGAGCCTTTTTACTAAGGACTTCTCTAACAAGAGCTTTTGTAAAAAAATGCTGAACACAGGGATAGAGCAAGCATTCAGCCACATTTTCATTTCCAACCTCGTGCTCATTAAAATCTTCCCTAATATTTGGATCATTGCTGATAACATCATGGATTAAACGATTTTCATCTTTGCCATAGTCTTCTCAGCAATTTCTTCAAATTGTAGAAACCACTTGCCCTGATCTTCTTTATAGAAATAGACATATTTTTGAAAAGATAGGTCTTTAGGGAGCTCTATATTACATATCTCCCATAAAACAAGATATTGATCAATGAGGGATGATAATGTCACCACTTCTAAGAAAAACTCTACCAGTGGTGGGGCTTCTCTCACAATACCTAAAAAGTGATCTGGTACCACTGAAATGACCTTGCTGTTCTATAATTGGGACTTGCATGGATTCACATCAAGAAAACCTTGTTTCTGAAAACTAAAATAGAAATTATTGCAAATATATGCTGCAGATCAGACTTTTACAATCAGCAGTCAGGAGGCAATATGCAATAGGACACATTTGTAAATTGTAATGTCCCCTTATTAAAATTGTCCTAGAAACAGAATATGCATAAGTTAGGATCAAGAATTTGTATTTACCAATACTTAATTTTGCACATGTAAATTGCCTTGAGGACCTGCACACATCATGCATTACCAACAAATATACATAGTTCCTTAATCCAAATTAAATTAGACAATTCCGGATTGAACATTTTAAGAATAAGATAAATGCATTATCATCTAGTGCATAGGACACATCATAATCTGATATGACTTATTACTCTTGATTGGAATAGATCTTCACCTTTTCCTCTTTCCTAACCTCGTCAGCGGATTGAAGAATTACTATGCCAAGGGCACGTGAACGGTCGCCAAGTGGACTCCCTCAAGGTTTCCTACCCATCTTGGGACCATCCCTCAATTGACCGAATTACCAGCCTTTCTCTCCACAAACTTCCTATCCTCAGTGGGTATTAACGAAAGGGATTTTGGCCCGAAATCCATTCTCATAGTAAAAGTCATAATAGCTTAATAAGGCACAATAATTGTTGTAAGCAACATTATTGTGACATTGAGAAATATTATCCATTAACCTTCAAATGTGGAATTAGTTATTCATTTATGTTGTATATATGAACTCAATATGTTGACATGTATATATTTATCTAATGATTGCAACATGTCTTGTGCATTTATTTTCATATTATATTTAGTCGAATTCGTCATTCAACACAGATTAGAATGTTATAAGCTTTACTGCTATTGAATTCGAAGGTTATGGGGTTAGTTATTATATTGCAACCCATTGTCTTAGTAATACATTCTGATTTCATAATCCTCAAAGATTTACCAGTCGGTGAGGACACTTACCTTTGTTCGGCGCGCTAGTTTCTCCCTACGTATTATCTGTAACTTGTTATTGTCTCCCGTATTCCCACGATGATTGATTGATTGCCCATGCTCTGTCTTGAGAGCTGTATTGAAGGCCTGTAGGGGCGTGACCCTACCTTGCTTGTTGACCGTTCAGAGGAGTCACCACCCTTTTAGAATCGCATCTCTTAGCACAGTCGATCCATGATCGATTTGTCAAAGACTTGAGGTCACTAACTAAACTCTAATTGAAGTTTGTTATTTCATTATATATAAGCTTGCAAAATCGTTCTTTAAGGATAATAAAAAATATTTCAATCTCATTATTTAATTATATCCATTATAGTCAAGAAATAGATTGTATAGAGCTTATGCTAGTATAAATTATAAGAACAATTTCTTCTAATGTTGTCAATTACATATTCATAATTTCGAGGGTTATGACAATCTGCCCCTCCTGAATTTGCTTGTCCTCAAGCAAAATTCAAACTTGGATGTTTTAAGATTTCTTCACTTTCCCATGTAGAATCCTCCTCAGGTAACCCCTTCCACTTGATCAAGTATTCGGGAATAGTTTTATTCCTCAACTTTTTCTCTCGCATGTTTAAGATAGTTTCGGGTTCCAAAACGAGTCTACCCTTGTCATCAAGGGGTGGTAATTCTGCGCATGGAGTAACTTGTTGCCTAAGAACCCTTTTAAGTCTGGACACATGAAAGATATTGTGGATCCTACTATTGCTAGGCAACTCCAATTCATAGGCTACTTCACCTATTTTCCTTAGGACCTTGTAGGGACCATAAAATCGAGGCTTTAATTTCTCTGCACCGCTTACTTTAATTGAAGATTGCTTGTAGGGTTGGAGTCTCAAAAAAACCAAATCTCCAACTTCAAATGTTCTTTCGACCCAATTCCAGTCTACATAAATTTTTTGTTGATTTTGAGCATGATGAAGATTATCTTTGAGAGCTTTCATTATATCTATGCTTTGTTGTACAAAATCTCTGGCACCTGGCACTCTGTTATCCTGGATGACTAAGCTTCCAAAGGTAGTTGCTTCATACCCGTAGAGAGCCTTGAATGGGCTCATTTTAATGGACATGTGGTATGTAGTGTTGTAGCAGTATTCTCCCAAGTGCAACCATTTGACCCAAGAATTTTGCTGACCTGTGACATAGTTCCTCAAGTATCCTTCCAACCATTTATTCACAATTTTTGTTTGCCCATCGGTCTGAGGATGGTAACTAGTACTTGGAGTAAGATTAGTACCTGTGAGCCGGAAGAGTTCTTGGCAAAACTAGCTAAGGAAGCGGCTATCACGATCACTAACTATATTTTGAGGTAAACCATGCAACTTGAAGATTTCCTTAAAAAACACTTCGGCTATCTGAGGTGCTCTGTATTCGGTGGATATTGGAAGGAAATGAGCATACTTAGTTAATCGATCCACTACCACAAAAATGCAATCCTTTCCTTGTACTTTAGGGAGTCCAGTGATGAAATCCATTGAAACACTTTCCCACTTTTGGTCCAGGATAGGTAGTGGTTGTAGCAATCCTGCTGGATGGTTTAGTTCTGCTTTATTCTTCTGGCAAGTCATACATTTTTTAACATATTTTCCCACATCCCTTTTGAGGCCTTTCCATGAATATCTTTCTCGTATCTGCTTGTAAGTTTTATAATATCCAGGGTGTCCTGCCAAGGGGGTATCATGGTATTCCTTCAAAATTTTCTCCTTTATCTTGGAGTGAGGCACAAGGAATATTCTATCTTTATACAAGATGATATCTTCCACTACCTTATACTCACTATTGGGTGCATTTCCTTCAAGTATTTCTTGAGCCTGAGGGTCTTTGGTATATTCTGCAATAATATCATTCCTCCAACTTCCAGTGATGTTGGTGATGGTATTTACTTGTGGGCGCCTAGACAAGGCATCGGCTACCACATTATTAGTTCCTTTGACATATTCAATATCAAAATTGTAAGCTTGTATTTTGCTTACCCACTTTTGTTGGCGGTCGTTCAAGTCCTTTTGATTCATGAAAAATCTTAAGCTATTATGATCTGTCTTGATATTAAATTTCCCACAAACCAAGTATTGTCGGAACTTGGCCAAGGCATGCATGATGGCCAACATCTCTTTATAATAAATGGAATAGTGCCTTTCAGTCTCCGTAAGTTTGCGGCTTTCAAAAGCTACTGGATGTCTTTTTTGCATAAGTACTGCTCTGATTCCCTCCCCTAAGGCATCACATTGAAGTTCAAAAGGTAGAGTGAAATCCGGAATTGCTAGGACAGGACATGTACACATTGCCTCCTTGAGCTTTTCGAAAGCCTCTTGTGATATTTCATTCCACACAAAGGCCCATTTCTTGGTTAAGTTTGTAAGTGTGGCGGCTATTTTTGAGAAGTTCTTCACAAAACGCCTGTAGTAGCGACATAGCCCCACAAAACCCTTGAGTTGAGTTAGGGTCCTTGGTTTTGACCATTCCTTGATAGCTTTGATCTTTTCTTCATCAACACTGACTCCCTGGGCACTGATCTTATGCCCTAGGTAAAGAATTTCATCTAAACCAAACTCGCATTTTGAGGCTTTGGCATATAATGATCCTTGTTCCAATATCTCTAAGACTTCATCAATGTGTTTAAGATGCTCCTCCCATGTTTTGTTGTAGATTAATATATCATCAAAGAATATTAATAGAAATTTCCTTAACTGTTTTCTGAAGGTGTGATTCATACATGACTGGAAGGTAGCAGGGGCATTTGTTAACCCGAAGGGAAGGACCAAGAACTCAAAATGTCCATAGTGGCACCTGAAAGCGGTTTTGGGAATGTCTTCCTCCCTCATCCTTATTTCATGGTATCCTGATCTTAAGTCAATTTTGGAGAAGTACTTGGCACCATGAAGTTCATCTATGAGTTCATCCACTCTAGGAATGGGGAAGCGATTCTTTATAGTCCTTTTATTTAAAGCCCTGTAATCAATACACATTCTCATGGTTCCATCTTTTTTCTTAACAAGCACAACTAATGAGGCAAAGGGGCTTGAGCTAGGTCGGATGTGCCCCATTTCTAAAAGTTCTTTAATTGTCTTTTCTATTTCTTCCTTGTATTTTTGCGGATGTCTATAAGGAGTGGTGATTACTGGTTTCGCCCCTTCTTCCAATTCAATAATATGTTCAAAGCCCCTCTTGGGTGGCAATCCGAGCGGAATATCACCAAAAACTTTCTTGTGTTTTCCCATAATAGGTTGAATGTCAATGTGGATGGCTTTTCCTTGAGGAGTTGACTTGTCTAATATCATGCACTGTGCTGCCCATTCTCCTTGACCCCGATTCAAGATTCTTTCTATTCTTTTGCAAGAGACTACTTGGGGTGATCCATCGGGCAATCCTTTTAAGGTAACTTCTTGTCCTTGGTGTTGAAAACAAAGTGTCAAGTTAGGAAGATCAAACATAAAGCATCCCAAGGAATAGATCCATGGGGTACCCAATATTACATCTGCATCTAGAGGTACTACATAAAAGTCTTCTTTGATGGGATGGTTTCCCAAGTTCATCTCGAGTTGGGGAACTACTTTCGTGCACTGGACCATAGCTCTCGTGGTTGTGGCTGTTGTGAATCCCTTGAATTCTTGTGCCTTTAACTTCCTTTTTGCAACTAATCTTTCATCTATGAAATTGTGGGATGCCCCACTATCCACAAGGGTGATGACTCTTTGGCCTTGAAGGGTACTCTTAATGCGAAATGGATGGTGTTTGGAAGTTTGTGTAATTGTGGCAAGAGTTATATGTTCATCTCCCTCATATCTTGCTTTCTTGCATACATTTTCCTTTGTCTCTTTGTTGGTGGTTGCCTCTATCTTGTGGGCTCGACCCCTCTTTTCGCATTTATGCCCAAGTGACCATTCTGCATTGCAACGGCGACAAGGGTTCTTCTTCCTATTGTCTTCTTTCTTTTCACAAGTGTGCCCACACTCCCATGGGCCTTTACATGTGAAGCACAAATTCTTCTCCCTCAATTCATCTAATTCTCTTTTGGTGAGGGGATTGCGGTGTGGATTATCTTTCTTGTGAGAATGCTTGCTATAGTTGTTTGTAATTTTAGGACTTGCTGCTGAAGTTTCTAGCCTTAAGGCTTTTTCTATGGCATCCTCAAGGTTTAGTGGGTTAAGAGCACTTACTAGCCCTCTAAGTGACTCTCTAAGTCCCTCCACAAAAAGGTATGTGAGTCTATCTTCCCCAATCCCTGAAACTCGGACTGAGATTTTCTGAAATTCAGTTATGTAGTTTTCTACTGTTCCTTGTTGTTTTAATTGAGTGAGCCTTTTAAAATCTTCTTGAGGATGTTTCCTATCAAACCTCTTAATGAGTTTTTGTGAAAGTTTTTCATAGGAGGTTATATATCGGTGGCCTTGGGTAAGTATTCCATGGTGCCACCATTCGTGGGCTAAACCTTCCAAATGTAAGATAGCAAATTGAAGTGCATCTTCTTCTGTCATGGCTGAGGGTGAAATAGGTGTTTAGCTTTTGCAGCCAAGCATGGGCGGTGATTTTGTTTGAGCCATCAAAATTAGGCAAGGTTACTTTATTCACTTTATGCTTCAAGTCTTTATTTGGTGGCTTCTTTCCTTGCCTAGGGGCTTCATGTCTTTTGGCTTTCACAGAATTCCCTAAATGACACAAGTTCCCTAAGCTCAGGTTCAAGATCTTTATATGCTCCAATCATTTCCTCTATGCTGTTTGGTGTTGGATCCATCTCCTCCTCCCTTCTAGGACCATTCTCCTTGGTTATGAAGGGGGGTTTGGGAACTCTAGGTGTGAATGGCCCATTATTAGCCTCTGAATGATTTGAACTTACATCTCTCCCATTTGGTCTCAGGGTTGGTGGGTTTGGATGGGGTCCTTGGACATGGTCTGGGACAAACCAGTGTGTCAGACCATCTCAGTGTCAGAATATGTCAGGATCAGTGTGTTCATGCCCAATTTTGCACATGTAAATTGCCTTGAGGACCTACACACATCATGCATTACCAACAAATATACATAGTTCCTTAATCCAAATTAAATTAGACAATTCCAGATTGAACATTTTAAGAATAAGATAAATGCATTATCATCTAGTGCATAGGACACATCATAATCTGATATGACTTATTACTCTTGATCGGAATAGATCTTCGCCTTTTCCTCTTTCCTAACCTTGTCGACAGATGGAAGAATTATTGTGCCAAGGGCACGTGAACGGTCTCCAAGTGGACTCCCTCAAGGTTTCCTACCCGTCTTGGGACCATCCATCAATTGACCGAATTACCAGCCTTTCCCTCCACAAACTTCCTATCCTCAATGGGTATTAGCGAAAGGGATATTGGCCCAAAATCCATTCTCATAGTAAAAGTCATAATAGCTTAATAAGGCACAATAATTGTTGTAAGCAACATTATTGTGACATTGAGAAATATTATCCATTAACCTTCAGATGTGGAATTAGTTATTCATTTATGTTGTATATATGAACTCAATATGTTGACATGTATATATTTATCTAATGATTGCAATGTGTCTTGTGCATTTACTTTCATATTATATTTAGTCGAATTCGTCATTCAACACAGATTAGAATGTTATAAGCTTTACTGATATTGAATTCGAAAGATATGGGGTTAGTTATTATATTCCAACCCATTGTCTTAGTAATACATTCTGATTTCATAATCCTCAAAGATTTACCAGTCGGTGAGGACACTTACCTCTGTTCGGCGCGCTGGTTTCTCCCAACGTATTATCTGTAACTCGTTATTGTCTCCTGTATTCCCACGATGATTGATTGATTGCCCCTGCTTTGTCTTGAGAGTCGTTTTAAAGGCCTGTAGGGGAGTGACCCTACCTTGCTTGTTGATCGTTCAGAGGAGTCACCACCCTTTTAGAATCGCGTCTCTTAGCACAATCGATCCATGATCGATTTGTCAAAGACTTGAGGTCGCTAACTAAACTCTAATTGAAGTTTGTTATTTCATTATATATAAGCTTACAAAATCGTTCTTTAAGGATAATAAAAAATATTTCAATCTCTCATTATTTAATTATATCCATTATAGTCAAGAAATAGATTGTATAGAGCTTATGTTGGTATAAATTATAAGAACAATTTTTTCTAATGTTGTCAATTACATATTCATAATTTTGAGGGTTATGACATAAATCCAGTAATAAAATGTAAAGAAAAATACAACAGTTTGAACTGCAAACAATCACGTAGAATAACCAAAGCAATTCAGTGAAGCAATCTCACAAAGGGACCTTCAACTTTTCCAAAGCCAACCAAGGAAATTTGTTCTTCCAAAAATGCATTGTGAGAGACGATTACAATATACTTTTCTTATAACAAAGGAGGATAATGGGGAGAAGTTGACATTAATTGGTAGTTATCTTATTTGATTCATCAATCCCCCTCAATCTACTAAATTAAGGAGATGAGGATGCTTACTGGCAGACCATCAAACTACTGACTTAACTACATGGAATTTTAACTGAATACTAACTAACCTAGAAGCTAGCTAAACGCTAACTAGTTTTAACTTCACTTCTGCATAAATGTCATGTATGTCACAATGTGTGGCCCGATTGCTTTATGTTAGCTATGCTTGGCCTGGTCGCCTTACTTAGCTGCAGTTAACTGCTAACTTTGACCGGTCAAATTCTCTTATAGTGGACCCCATGGAAAGGTTGCTGCTGCTATTTCTACTACACCTGCAATCCCATGGGATTCATTTCATTGTAAAGTTGCAAAATTTAGAATCTATACATGAAAAATGTCGAACGGCTATTTTTATGAAAGAAGAATTTAAACTACCATTTACATGGGAAGCGAGAAATTTGCAATTCCTACAGAGACATCTTTGCAATTGTTTTTGCCAAATGGTAACATCCAATTGGTGCTAAAAAAATTTATATAGTTTCCAGCACTTCTCCAAGTTTTAGAGACAGCTAAAAAAACAGAGTTTTGGGGACATTTAAAGAAAAAATTAGAATTTTGAGGACACCTAAGAAAAACTAAAGTTTTGGGACAAAGCGAGTAACAGCAAAAAAATAACATATTATAAATTAATAGTTGAATTTTTTAAAATACAAATAAATTAAGAATACCTAAAATAACTTTAAGAGATGCTGAATTTCAAAAACATGAACATTTAAATATATCTACTAAAAATATAAAAATGGGCATAGGATTAAATTATGATCTTGGCAAAACTCATTTAATATGAGTTTGTATAGTCTAAGACTCCACTATATTTCCTCCAGATAACATAGGATAAGGATCTCTTCTTATTGTTGGACTCCCACGCTTTAGTAGTTTAACATTGAGTTAACCTTCCATCCAGAACAAGGCTCTTAGCTAGCATTCGAATAAACCTTTCAAACCCCACCAATAAGATGAAATCAAAAGGTTGCCAACTTCCATAAATGGCTATGTA
>VDFB02174459.1:0-22734 GCA_007258455.2 Sequoia sempervirens
TGATTTAGCACAACAATAATGCCTATATTTTCTCAATAGACAATTAAGACCATTTACAAGGTAGTTACGATTTTGATTTGAATGAGGAATCTCCCTCTGTCGATAGTCTTCCCTTTTTTTACCTTTGAATGACCACCTTGTTGGCCGTTATGGCGAATGACTAGCTGGCAGAATCTCCTTTAATTGTGTAGGTGGCTAATTATATCTACAAAACAATATTAGTATGCACAACAATTGCATATCCATAACTATCTTAAAGTATCATTCATTAATCCACATGTAAAATCAAAACAGATAGTTCATATAGCATGTCGATGTCATTAAAGATTGCAGAAATAAGCTTATGCCCAATGTCTGGTTTTGACGAAATATTATAAAAATATCAACATCCAAACATCAAATTCTATGATAACTATGGAAAATAGACAATAAAATTCTATCAAAATTGAGTCATAAACTAGACTCATCACTCCACCCAACCTAAGACTTTGCTAGTCCTCCAGCAGAAGAAGAAGGGTTCTTCCTTTGCTTTGTTAATGCCCTAAAGTTTGCAACTCTCATATGTCCTACATTAGTTTTTGCAATCTCTAAATTATGGTCCCAATAGAACCCTTGTTTTCTATCCAATCTACTCCATCTCTGTCTCTTTACAGCTATATCATACTGGTAAAACCTAAAATTTGGCACAAGCCACAATAGAATAGGTGGCTAAAAAGTTAGTGGGAGCCAAAATTGTTTCTTTTCCCTTCCAATCTATATATATCTTTCAACTCTCTTAAATGTTGCAACATAGTTCTGCATAGAGTGAGGCTCAACTTGTTTTAACTCATCAGCTAGGCTATTCCACCTTTGTGACAAGTATCCCATCACAGATTCTCCTTTAGTTTTTTCTACCTCCTCATATTCTTCATAAACTTCCTCTCTCTCAGATAGGATCCTATTGCCATAGCTTGGTATATAAATAATTCTATTCCAATATATGAAAATGTTCCCTAGATTTCTAGACTCAGCCCTGATAGACAAGGGAGTGTCGAATTCTATTTGCCTATAAGCCCTGAATTATTTTCCCCAACTAATCTCATTCTGTATCCAAGACATGAATTCCCTTAATTGGACATCGCCAACATACAACAATGGATTCCAATCATAGTCTTGGGTCATGACATAATTATGTAAGTAGAATTCACACAACAAATTCTTCATTTCAGGAGGAGAATCCTATAAGCGTTGAAAAATTCAAGAGTCTCAATGGAAGGATTCAAACCTGAAACAATCCTTTGTAGTTTAAAAGAAAGATACTTCTCCTTCAAATACAGGGCATAGACACTTGGAGGAGTCCCTCATTCTAATATCTGAGGTACTAGAGCTGCCATATTATCCATTCTCTCCTTTAAAACAACAATTTTTGCATTCTTATCTTCAATCTCCCCATCTCTCTTTTGAATTTCTTTCTTCAGCTTGTGTTTCTCTTCTTTGCATCTCTTTCCATGAATTCATAGCTACCATGTGCATTGAAAAATTAGAGGGCCTATGTATTCCTACTAGAATTTTTCCTGGCACAAATGCTTGCTCTTCCTGTAGCACTAGTTGCAGAAATTTTGAATCTTTAGCCAATTCTAGCAGCAGGGGTGTTGACTGTTCACCTAGTTTTGGTTGCAGGGCCTCTTGTTTTAGCTCTTTCTCTAGCTCTTGCTCTTGCTGTAGGAACTCTTGCTTCTGCTCTTGTTGCAAGACCTCCTAATTTTCCTCAAACTATTGGCTTTCAACTTGTTCAGTGATGGCAACAAGGTCTACCAATGTTACATTTGTTGCTTCCTCAAATATGTCCTTTTCCTCGACATTTACCTACCCCATTGGGCCCTCTGTGCCCTCTTGTGATGTTTCTCTAGTCCTAGGGCTTCCCTGCAGAGACACACCAAAGGTTGGCTCAACTGGTCGTGATTTCCTAAGAGGGCTCTCATGTTCTTTAGCTACAGGAAGAACAATGTCATCCTTCCATTCCTTAGAGCTTGGCACTTTCTTTCTTGCAGTTTTCTTTTTATCTTTTCCTTTCTTTATTTTTGCCTCTTTCTTCTATGCCCTAGTTCTCATTAAGATGCCAAGAGGAACATCATCATCAGAATTTGAAGAGGAACTTTCTTTGTTTGAATGCTCTGCCTCGGAAGAGCTAATCTCTATGGTTTTTTTAGTTGCAGGAGGGTTTGCACTAGGGCCCGCGCTAGAAGTTGAGGCACCAGGAGTAAATTCAGTTGTGCTCAATCTTCTACTAGCCCTATGAGGTTGAGCCAAAACCCTAGGTTGCAAATTCTTAGGTCCAATTTAATCAATATTTAAGAATTCTTCCCAAGTTATGTCAGACACATCATATAAAGACTTCTCAACTAACAATTTGATCAAACAATGGTGGGAAACAAAATTATCCCTAACTTTTTGGGCCTTGGCTTCCATGATTGAGAGAAGGTGGTATAGCACATTTGGCACATTCATTCTTCTCCCATGCCTCATATCATTTAGAAGTTTGAAATGCATAGTGTAGACTCGACTGACGACCTTCGTAGATAATGTACTTCACAATATGAACATCTAATTTCTTCCATGGCTTGGGAAGAGAGGTTCTTTTTGTACCTTGTTTGTCCATGCTCAATGGAGGGTCACCAAGTTCTATAAATTCGGCCCTAGCTGATTTGGCGTGTCTGGAAGCAGGGTAATTTTCACCATCGGCAGGCAACCCTGTAACTTCTACATTTTTTTCTTTAGTAGCCAATAATTCTAGCCCTTTTACTGTGGCTTTTCCTTTAGACAATGTCTAGGAAAATTCCAATGCAACATCTTCATTAAAATCATTCAACTTCAAGAAATAATCTAACCAACTGCAATTTCTGAACTCGGCCTGGCTAGGTGCATCCTGCAGTAATGTGTCATGAATCGTGGGTTCATTCATGATTAACCCACCTCCCATTGTTCAGTTGTCTGCAATCAAACAATCACTCTACAAAAATTCCCTTCCTATAATGCTCGTTCAAAAACTAAACTTCTCCTTCCTACAATGCTGCTAAATTTCAAACACCACTATCATCTTAATTTTACCTTTTTTGGCTTAAGATTATGACAGGAGTAATAAAGGAAAAAAGGAGTAATCAATGAAGGCTCATGACCAAGAAAAATGGTGGTGATGTATATTACTTCATACATGTGATCCATCATCTCACTCAGAATTTGAATCGACTCAATTTAAACTTGCTAATGTGAGCCAACATGGACAGACATGTGTACATAGCATTCAAACTTTCCCCCACCCCAACCTAAATTTGAGCATGTGTCCTCACATGTGCGAGAGTTATGAAAATTTGACAGGGCAAGGAATAATGACATGCTATGGAGAACATCTATATTAATTTACAACAATTAAATGAATGCACTAAAAGACAGTTAAGACATAACAACTTGATGTGCACGTACCTGGTACAAATATTATGGAGAAAGTATCAATCACCTTTTTAAAGGTCAGTTGAGCAATTAATGAAAGTGGAGTGGAACGAAGTGAAATGATGATGGAATGAAGTGAAATTATGAAGGCATGATGAAAGAGAGAGAAAGGTGGATATGGATGGGTAGATGGGTGAAGAAGTGGACCCCCACAAAAGTGGAAGTCTTTATTATGACAAATTATGTACCTTAGTTAGCCAGAAGGGGGGACACTAGATCCACTTCCTTTAGCTACAGGAAGTTTGGGTGTTGCATACTGAGTGAATTGTTGTAGGAATTCCTCCTTAGAAGTTGACTTGTGATACAATATGAGGCAATGACCATTGACAAGCAACTTAAATCTGACTGGGTCAATAGTAGTGAGTTGAACAACACCATTGGGGAATACTTCATCAACCTCATATGGTCCTAGCCACCTTGTCTGCAATTTTCCTACATTATCCTAATACCTTGAGTCATAGAGCAGGTCCCAATCTCCTCATTAGAATTCTTTGTCCTTAATGAATTTTTCATGCCACTTGATTCTTTGATTCTGCACTACCTTTGTATGATGCAAGGATGCCTTCCTCATTTCATCCAATGCATTGAGTTTCATGATTCAGTCTATTTGTAATTTAGAGATGTCCATCCCTAATTCTATTGCAGTCCTAACAGTTTTATGGTCAAATTCAATGGGCATCATAGTTGTTTTTCCATACAACAACTCAAATGGTGTGAAGCATGTAGTTGTTTTCTAGGTTGTCCTATAGGCCTAGACAACTTCTGGCATCCTGTTTGCCTAATCCTTCTTACGAAAAACCACTGTCTTGGTCAAAATTTCTTCCATTTCTCTATTAGTCACCTCAAATTTTCCATTGGCCTAGGTTGATAAGGAGTAGACTTCATGTGCCTTATGTTGTACTCATTGACTAGTGCTACAACAAGGGTTGATGTAAATTGAGCCCCTTGATCAATCACTATTTCTCTTGGAACCCCATGCCATGTGAAAATATCCTCATAAAGAAATTCAGCAACCTTATTATCTCTTGCATGCTTCATGGCCTTAACTTCTACCCATTTGATTACATAATCGGTGCATACTAAGATATAGTACTTACCATTGGACGGAGGATCAATGGGTCCTACAAAGTCTAATCTCTACTTGTCAAATGGAGCGATTACTAGTTGAGGGTAAAGGGGCATCTCATCAGATTTGGTTGGTCTACCCATCCTTTGGAATCTATCACACGTTCTTGTATATCTCCTTGCATCCTTGTGGAGTGTTGGCCAGTAGTATCTTGTATTTAGAGTCTTCATTGTTGTCCTATAAGTGAGTCCAAAACTTGATCTATGAATGGTAAGGGAAAATGGTCTTTTGTTGGTAGCATTGAGTTCTCTGTAATCAACACAAAATTGCCATTTCCCTCCTTTTTTTGGCACAATCAACAATGGAGACACCCTCTGGCTATCTAAGATGGGGTAGATAAATCTTGCATCTAGCAATTTATGCAGTTCTCCTTTTATAATTTCTCTTAATGCAAGGTTAATCCTTCTTTGTGGCTACCTCACTAGTGTACAATCATCTCTAATGTAAATTCTATGAGTGCAAAACTTAGGGTCTAATCCCTTCATATCATGATAGTCCCTCGCAAATGCATGCTGGTGGGTTCTCAGGAAGTTTGTTAATGTCAACTGTTGTTCTTCACTCAATTTACTGTTGATGTGCAAATATTTTCCTTTTGTCACTTGCACTTGTTAAGTTATCTCTATCATAGTTGTTTCATGAATCCTAGGTATCTTGAGTTCATATGGCAGCAATGTATGAGACATACCCCTTGTTGCAAGAAGAGTGGTTGTAGGAAGCACAGGAAAAAGTTTCTTGACTAACGCAGCGAAATGAGAGGATGATACTTCCTCCACTTCACAATGATTCTAAATTATGTTAGACAATACTTCATCTTCATCTTGAAGTTGCATGAAAGATCTTCTACCTAATATCATGAGTTGTGCCAAAGAATTAACTTCCTTGACCTCTTCACCAACATGTGGCCATACAGGATTATCCATGTCATGGGATGACTAGGCAGGAAGGCAGAGAACAAGATTTTTGGTGCTCTTTCCATCAAAAATGGTCATGTCTCCTATCCTGCATCCAATATATGCATCTGCTATTGCTAACCATGGCCTTCCAAGAATGATAGGGTACTCATCCAGTGTGGCTTTAGGAGAAAGAATCATGAAATCTGCTACATACTCCCATGAGTCTAGAGTTACCACAAGGTCCTCTACTACACCATCAAGTTTAACAGTTGAACTACCAGTAAGTTGCAAGACAGTAGTGTTGATGGTCAAAATAACACAACATTAAACAAAATATCTCTATTCTATTTCTCCTGAAAAAGAAAGATAACATATAGTAATCTAACTCCTAAGGTCCTAGTAGTTGGTTCTCAACTATGCTGATATTGCTCAATGGTCAATGTAACTATAATGTTCAAGGGGCCTTTGCTGGTAATAAGGAATAAAACTGCATTGGATCAACTAACCTACGGTGGGAGGGGGGGTGGTTTAAATAAATATAAAAAGATAGATTAGAGCTTCAAAACAATAAAACATGAATAAAACTTCTTAATGTCTAGACATGCACATTAATAATGAGTGTTTCTTTATCCAACCAAAACCACAACATGATCCAATCCATAGAATAATCTACACCATTGCATACATTCATAGTGCTAATTCAACGATCACAACCATTCACCAAAACTTACTTCAAAATTTGAAACAAACCATTCACTCATCATTAAAACATGGATCAAATAGACATAACAATAATTTCATTCACATATAATTCAATGACATAATCTTGAATCCAGTTTCCTCCATTGATTTGCATCAAATAGAAAAAATTTAGGCACAACAACTCACTGGCATACTGATGGATTATAATTCATTAATCTTATCAAAGAGGTCCAAATTTTAACATGTAAACTGTAAAAAGAGTATCCAAGTTCAATTGAAATTTTCAAAGTATCTTGCTAACAATTCATAAAAAATCCTAAGAATATGATTCCTATCTGCTATCATCAAGTGGAAAATATTTCTTCAATTAGTTGATCTTTACAAAATAGAACCCAAAAGTACATATAGACATGTCATGCACAAGTTCATCTCAATCAGAAACTTAGATCCACAAATTAAGGAACCGAGACTACATGAAGGAACTAGACTACTGATCTTCAGTTACAAGGCTTGATTGCTTTGTTGCAAAAAATTTTGACATCCAAGAGAGAAGGTGGAACTGGTGGAAAAGATCTTGAGTCCAACTTGTGTCAAAATCCTGCAAAGTAGGAGAAGAGAGGAAGTTTTCTATCAAGAAGAGAGTGTTCTACTACCAGCTCACTCCTATGTTGCATGCTCAAGGAGATATTCATCATAACTAGAGAACATTTGTTGAAGGACATCCAAATTAGGCCCATCTAACCAATTATCCTCAAATTTGATCCTCTTCAATTTTTCTGAGGTGAATTCCCACATATCCTTCAACTTAATTAGTTCTCTCCTAGCAGCTTTTACCTCATCCCTGATGTCCATGAATCTATCCAATAACAAGTCTTCTCCATTATCCTCCTTTTGAATTACTTCGTCAAATCTACTACTCCACTACTCCTTCAACTTGTCCAAAGGAAGATCCTCTTTGACCAGGATGTCCACATTGACCAGAATGGCAATTACTACCTCTAATTCATCAATTTGTTCATTCAAGTCCTTGCTTGCTTCTTGAATCTCATTCTTATTCTCATAGATGAACTTGGATTTCAACCTTATTATGTTCTTAGTCTTCTGAATTCTGCATTTCCTTCCTCAAGAATTCACTGCTCCAAGAGAGTTGTTTTGTGCACCTTTTTGATGTCTTTAAGCTTCTTAACATATTCTTTGTATTCTTCATCTTTCTTTTCTAGAACTTCAACATATTGATTCATCTCATCTACTAGCTCAAGTGCTTCCTTATGAATCTTGAAACCATCAGTTAGCAATTCATCAACCTCCTGATTGAGTCTATCAACCCACCTATCAAACATACCTACCTTACTCTTCATTTGTACCAAATCATCAACTTCCTTCTTTCTTAGTAAGACTGGGGTTTCCAGAGCAGCAGCCTATTGAGAAACTAGGGTAGAAACATCTTGTAAGAACTTATGCAACTGATCCAAATGATCCTTAAGCTCATACTTCTTTTTTTGTCCTTAATCATTCTAGATTTGGTGGAGGAAGCTAAAATATCAATTAGGTTCATCTGTTGATTTCTCGTAGGTCTTCCCATATTGAAAGATCCCAATTGATGATCAATTATATGCATGTCTTCTCTATCCTTATTTACCACTGGAATTGCACATTCAATAATAATTTCCCCTGCACCCATGAGCTTGGTGGAGTGAAGAACTTTGGCCTTCTTTTAAGGTCTTTCCTTTTTAATCTCCTTCATCATCTCATCCCAATTGAGAGGATGAGGTTGAACTATTTTTCTTCTCAAGCTTCAACCATGTAGGAGCAGCAAGAGAGGTGACCACTTGTGTTGAAGAAGAGGTAGCAGTGGCCGAAGATAATGGTTGCAATATAGTGTTCCTAGGTTGAGAATCAACCTCTTGCACATTATGTTGTTCCCTTTGTGCATCTTCTTGTGCAAGTCTCTCAGCCTCTTCTTTATCCTTTTGTTCTTGCAATCATTTAGACTCCAACTCCTTTTCCAGATATTCTTCTTTCACTCTCTTTTCTTCATACACCTGGTCTCTCTATTTTTCAAGCTCCTTGACCAAGTCCCATGCCTCTTTAGATTTCTTTTCATATAAAGTGAGATCTTCAGCCTCCTTTTCTCTTTCAATGTGCTTTGCTTCTTCTTTTTTGTTATGTGTTGCTTCTACAGCCTTGAATTTAGCCTCAAGGGCTTCTCTTTCTCTTCTTTTCTTGGGTCTTTCTTCCTCAAGATCATGGATTTTCTACAGCATGGCCAATTTATCTCTTTCTTCTTTAGTTTTGACCTCTTGCTTTCTTTCCTGCTATTTCTTAGCCAATTCATCAACTTTGGCTTGAGCATCCAACTCCCATTGTTTCATTAATGCATTAGATTATGCCTTAGCATCAATATCCTTTTGTTTAGCTAGTGCCTTGGCATTTGCTTCCCTTTTTGCATCCTCAAACAGCTTCCATTGATCCTCCTCTATCAGAACATGCTCAGTCCCTGCATCCTCAGTTAAATCAAGAGAAGAAATCACATGAGTCTCTTTCTCAGATGGAGTAGCCTCAGAATCAATCTCAATATCATGAATTTCCACCTCAAGCTCCTTCTCCTTCAAGGATTCAACTTCTTTATGGAGGGTTCCCTCAGGCATTTCTTCACTTGGTTGCTCCATGATAATATTCTGAGTTGATGCCTCTCCTACAAAAAATGTTGAGGCACCAACTTCCATTGCAACCTCCTCCCCTTGTGCTTTAGTAAGATCCTAAGCATCAGTTTTCTCTCCAAAATTAGGAGGGAAAAACTCTAAAGGCTCTTTAGGATCCAGTCTTCTCTTTGTTCTCTTGTACCCTTGAGTGGTACCTGTTGCCTTTCTCTTCTTGGAGGTTTGAGCCTCTGGTTCCTTAACTCTCATGACAACCCATTGGATACTCCTATCCAACACCAACCTTGCAATTTTCTTTATGTCAATGAAATCCTCAACATTACAATCCACCGGATCAAGGTCTTTGGTGCCTATAATTTCAGCATCATATTGAGGATCCAATGTCACCCATTATTTGATAATGTCTCAGGGATGTCTTCTTTTACCCCATATTCAACCATGAGTGGGATAGGAAATATTTCAAAGTTTCTTCTCCTCAGATCATAATCATCTTGTAAGTCCATCCAGAAATCCTCCAACAGATTATAGTGCTTGTCAAAAACAGTGGGGAGCAAACCTTGCATCTTGTGTTTAGGATCAAAATATTTCCTAGAGGTGTATAAACCTAACTTCAAATAAATCATCTCCTCATAGATTGCCATGGCTGCTACATTATGTGCACAACCATACTCACCCAACTTCATGGTGAACTTGTGACAACCACTCTTGTGTTTGTTACCAAATTTGAAGTTGACCCTCAAAGCCTAATAGATGAACTCCATTAAAACTATCATGTTGTTGCAACACCTAGGAAATAAATGGGGGTGGCCATCAAAACCAACTAGCCTTAAATAGGTAAACTTCGGGTATTAGATATACCAATGTCCCCACTCTGCAATGAAGGCCATAGCCTCTCTACTCACTCTATAACCAACATCTCTTGTTAGTTGGTTTATGATGACATATAAAAATGCATCATTAACCCTCCTGTAGTGTGCCTCTAAGCTCTACAAGGTGAGCTATTCATAATGATCCCATATATTCTTTTGTCCTTGGGCTTCTCCCAATATACCTACTACATTTAATCTAGGAAATATACCCTTTCTAGTTGTAGGATAGATCACATAAGAGTTCATGAAGAAACTCTCGATTTCTCTCACTCTAACCATCTGATTGAGTATGCAATCTGACACAATCATGGGCCAGTAAAATTGTTTCTTGCCATCTAGGATAGTTTGGATGAATGGAAACATCCATTATTTGAACTGGGAGGCATCCCTCTTCCCAAATACTCTAGAGAGCATCATTATTATATCTGTAATCTACTTGTAGAAATCTACCCTTTTATGCTAATCAGGAAGCTTGGCTAAAGACTTCTTCTCATATCTCATCCAAGTCCTATTCATATGATTCTGGCTAGCTTCCTTCTTGTCACTATACAGCTTCAGTGCTTCTGCTTCATTGATCTACTTGGGATTTTGTGGAGTTGATGCTTTGAACATAAATATTATCATCTGTGGTGTCAAGTTGATGATAATATTTCCCTACGAATCCACACATTTCCTGGAGGTAGGGTTATATGCTCCAGCTATAGTGATTATTCATTTAGGACACTAGAATGATAGGGGGAAGAGGGCAACATGTGCCAGTCCAAATTGGACAATTCTCTAAGTCCTCCCTGTTACCTCCTCTTTCAAGGTCTCCAAAATTAACTCCTCATAACTAAATGGGCCCAAGTTAGTGTCAGTGATGTCCACCCATTCAGAGTCCACCTTACTAGCCACAACAGTAGCTTCCCTATGTTTGTACCTTAGGGTGTAAGGGAGCTACTCCACCTTTATCATTTTTGGTTTGAATCCTTGTCTTGAGCTTTCTGTTGATTGGCTCCTTTGAGAAGCCTCCACCAATGCTCCTGACATGTCTTATTTCTATAATAAAACCATGTATTAGATGAACAAAAAGCATAAGAAACAATACATCATCTAATACCCCTTTCTCAGTTTCCTTAGGACAAACTTTAATACTTAGTCAAATTCATGTTAACCAGAGGTGGATCCAAAGTAGAACAAGGCACAAGAAACCATTTTAACACAAAGTGGAATGGGAACCGAAATCAGGATGAAACCGAAATCGGGATCGAAATGGAAACCAAACTCGAAACCAATTGCTAGTTCCAAGTTCAAACTCCACTCTGCTTTTGCTTCTGCCAAAGAGTGAGAATGAAGACCAAAGACAACAATAATTGAAAGTGGGACCATTATGGGAGTGAACACCAAAATGCAAATACCTTCGGGCCAAGTTTGATCCTGAGTCTGCTTTTGCCAGTTTACTATTTCAAAACAAAATAGTTTCCTAACAAGATGGTCACATGAATTTAAGGACTTGGGTCAAATGGGTTAACAATAGGAAACAAAAAAGGGGCTTAATTTACCTTTTAACCACATAAAGACCAATTTTAATCCTAAGGCTAGATATTTTGTAAAGGTCATCGAGCAAACCCTAGTTTTCCTGACGTGTCGACTTAGATAACTAGGGCATCAAACACCTGACATGGAAATCATAGAATTGACACAAAAGAATGAACATAAGGGTCTCCAAATAATCTACAAGCATTTACCACACAGATAACCCAACCATATGAAACCCTAGTTAGAAACTAGGGCACGACAAAATAGACCTATCATGAAAGCAACAATAGAACAAAAAACAAACAAAATAGAAAGAAGAAAAGCAAACGAAAAAATAGAAAAGACAAAACAAAAACTAACAAGACAAAGGAAAGATAAAATATTGATAGAAAAGATTCTATCAATGCGCCCAAAACAAAATGAGCAAGAACATGAAAAATTAAATGATAAAGAAAACAAGAAAAGAGTGAGAAGAGACCCTATCTCAAAATTTCAATAAGGAAAAGGTTGATACTTAGACAAAGATTTGCTCACCAACATGCCTTTGCAATCAAATCGTGCTATTCTTGCACTTCACCTGGCTCTGGTTCACTAAAATGACTTAAGAAACAATGATAATGAGCTAGTTAACCTCAATTAAGGTTTTAAAATGATTTCGTACATGTGAGGAGGTTGCAATTAATTCCATAAATGTGGTTGGTCGGGGGTGGAGTGAATGATGCAAAAAGAACAGTCTCCCATGAATATCAAAGGCAGGGCGGACGCAGACCCAAATTCAAGACAGAATAAGAGAATTTTACCAAGTTTCCTGCCCAAATCTAGTTCCCGTTCCGGTCCCACAAAAAAAGACAAACAAAAGAGGGAAACAAGGGTGGAGTCAAAACCAAAACTGGACCGGGAACTTTTACAAAGTTCCAAGTTCATTTCTGATTCTGATTCCATTCTCGACCAAGGAACAAACATGATACAAAGAAAAAAGAACAATGGGAAGTGATACCGGAACAAAAACCAGACCCGAACATGACATAGAAAACAACAAAGGTTGAAGCCAACGAGTGGGAGCAGGATCAAAATAAAAACCAAGTTTGGAACTTTTACAAAGTTCTAAGTTCAATTCCCATTCTAGTTCTGCTTCCACCAAGGTAAAAACAAAAAAAACAAGGATACAACAAAAAAAATAAGGGAGAAACAGACCCAAGAGCACAAGACCAACCAATGGACAATGAAAAGAACACGAAACAAGGGTGGACCCGGAACCAGAACCGAATTCGGACTTGGAACTTTTAAAGAGTTCTAAGTCTAGTTTCTATCCTAACTCTGCTTCCACTAGACCAAAGGAAACAAGGACTTAGGAGAAAAAAAGAAAGAACAAATCCTAAGACCAAAACAAAGCAACAAGGACAAAGCAAACACAAGGGGGGCTCATTTTGATCCAAAACAAAATGGGGTGGTCATGCAAGGCATAACAAGTAGGAGTAGGTCTCATGCTTGCAATATTTAGTTGCTACAGGACATCCTTGGTCATTACATTTATTGTTGCTCCTAATTCAATCAAAGCAATCTTTATATGGATGCCATTTATGAAAAATCCTACCATAGGACTCCTTGGATCATTATATTTGGGAACAGTCACTCTCCCAAGCATGATGTTAGCTAGTTGTCCCACCACATGAACCGTAGTGGGGTCTTTCTTCTTCCTTCCTAGCTTCTTAAGGAATGCTTCCTTAATTGCATTTCCATAGATTGGAACATCTTTTATGGCCTGAAATAGAGGTATCTAGACACATATATGCTTCAACTGATCTAAAATGTCAAAATTTGTGTCCTCGTTTTCTTCTTTTTCTTTCATAGTTTCCAATCTTTGAGGAAATGGGGGTGTTTGTGCAGTCTGCTTGACTGGAATTGGTTTAGGATTCTTATGGGCACTAGGCTGAATGGGGGTATTCAGAGGCTCCTCTTCTTCCACATGAAGCTCAGTTATAATGGGCTTGGAAGGAGTTGGCAAGGTAGTTCCTGAATGCAAGTGGATGTCACTTACACTCACAACATATGCAGGGAATTGATTTGGATCAACAAAGTATACAGGTTGTTGTTGTGGTTTGTTATTTGGATTGAGTGCGGGCTGAGCTAGTAGCTAAGTAGGTTTAGATGCAGTTGAACTTGATCTAGCAGGAGGAGGCATTATAGCAAGTTATCGGGGCTAAGAAGGTGGTTGAATGTAACTATTTGGCTAGGTTGGCCATTGTTGTCCTTCCCTCCATTTATTTGTTTGCTACCAATTTCTTGGAGGTGGCTGTCAATTTCCTTGAAACTGTTGCCAATTCCCCTAAGGTTACTACCACTGGGATGGAGATTTTTGGTGATTAGGCCATGCATTTGAGGGGTTACTCCAAGGTTGTCATGGATATCCTCCATATTTCGATGGATATGGGGGCTACCATTGGTTACTAGATGAATAGGAATTGAAATATGGCCTAGCAAAAGAGAGTGGATCTAGTGGCATACCTTGTCTTGGAGCCCATGGCCTCCTTTGTGCAACATAGTAGACTTGATCTTCTTCAACCTGGATTAGCTTGAAATTAGGTGGAATCTGCTTAATTTCAATATTTTCTATCATCCTGCATCTGCAGTCCTTCTTTTGTCTGCAATGGGGGTAATACTCTACCAATGTTTCCTTTGTCTCCTCTTGTTTCTTTTTGGCCTGAAGTGTATCCAGCTGAGTAGCTAGATTATTTATAATGTCTTGCTTGAAGTCTGCTAGCAAGTGAGTAATCTCCATTCTTGAAACTCCACTAGTAGATGACTTACCCATGGAGGATTGGTAAGCTCTCCCTTTCTTTGAAGCTACCCTAGAGTAGTTATGGAATATCTTCTTGATGTCCTCCCAATGAACTTGGGAGATATCTCCTCCTCCCATCAAGTCTAAGGCATCAACGTAACTGTCATTAATTCCTCTTAGGAAAAGCAACTTTTTTGATTCTTCATTAAGTGTATGGTGTGGAGATTTCTGCAGACAAAACAAAAACCTTGCAATGTAATCCTCTAGGCTCTCATCTTCCTTTTGTTGCATCCTGAAAATGTCATCTCCTATCATGTCACTATCCTTGCAATATTCCTTGTATTTCTCAAGGAACTTTTTCTTCATGTCTTCCCAAGTCTCCATAGTATTTCTGCCTAGGCTCATGAACCATCTTAATGAAAATTCTTTCAAGGTGGTAGGAAATAGCTTAAGCCTATGGGCATTGGTGGTATAGTCATAACTCCTACAGAGTATGTCAAACTCAAACAAGAAAGTATCATGATCTTCTGTGACAAGTCCATAAAACTTAGGAAAGACTGAAGTAGGGATATTTTTGAGGTTGTCAACTTCATTCTAATGGGCAATGGGGAAATGAAAAGCTAGTTGGTTTAGTTTGTTTCTATTTACATCACACATGCCTGATTGATGTACTTCCAAAGAAAAAGGGTTCTCAAACTAATTTTGTTCTTCAAAGGAAATTTTTGAATTAGTCAGATCAGGAAATGCATCAACAAAGTGGTGTGGATCTTCCTCTTCTTCTCTTGGAAGGTTCCGATACTCAACTAGCTAGAATAGATCAGGATTGTTAGGAAGGAATCTCCCATGAGCATCTCTCCTCCTTCCAATATGCATACGGTATCAACTCACTATCAACCAACTCACACAAAGGATAGGAAAAAGAATGGTGGATCATTACTTTCCTAAATGAGGGGTATACTAGGAACAAAAATTTTAGAAATACTACAAGGAAACTGTGTGGTCAATTTTAGAGTGTGATAAATGTAGATTAAAACAAATAAATCAAACACATCGATAAGACATTATATCAAAAATAGAATATTAAAATAATAGAAATGCAAACTCAGTATTATGTTATCGATGTCATCCTATCATCCTCTATCTCCATTTTTTTTGTTGATTCCAGCTAGCTCTCAGATCTTTGGGCTAGGCTCAACAAACGGTCCTCCTAGAGAATGAGATTTAATATGAATGCATGCAATACTATGCTAAGAAATAACTGATAAAATGAAAGATTACAATAATGCTATGAATATTAAAAGTTGATAATGATAATGCTATAATGCTATAATGCTAAAATGCAAGTAATCTCTAATTAGCCTCAATGCTTGGATTGGCAGTGATATTTATAGAGTTTTCAAAAGATTCTGATTGGTTGATGTGATTGACGACTATGAAAATTCCTGGCAAATCGAACGGTTGAAGATTAATAAGACTCGAGAGAAAAATAGAAAAAAACATAAAACAAGCTTTGTTTCCTTTTTCAAAAAAGAGATAAGATGAGATGATAAAGATGAATTGTAAAAATCATCTTTTGTGAGATTATGGAAAGATTTCGAAGAAGATAAATAATGAATTATTAAATTCAATTATTCATTTATGGGTGACACGGAGATTTTTCTTAAAATAGAATATTTACCCTAGATTTGAAGAATAATAGAAGATTTCATAATTAAATAAAATATTTAATTAATTAGAAGAAGAATTTGAAAAGAAATATTTAAATTTAATTAAATCAAAAAGACTTAATTAAATTCAAAAAGTGATAATTAATTAAAATAAATGAAGTGTATTTATTTAATTAATCAAGTAGACATATTAATGTGCAATAATTAAATAAAGATTGATTTATTTAATCATGATAGAAGAATAAATTGAATGAACAATATAATTAAATTAATTAAATTTAATCATATGTAGAGGACTTTAGAGAAATTAATTAAATAATAAATATTTAATTAAATGTCAAGATTAATCAGTCATGACCAATTTTATGCATATACATTTTGTCCCTCTTTGAAGTGATGTGTGAAATGCATTGCTTCAAAGAAAATATTCCTACTTTTTGAAAATTTTGTCGCATTTGATTTTGCCCTTGATTGAAAAATTTAACTGATATGCCTCTGCTTTGACTCTGATATGTTTCTAATATTGATGTTGCCCCCTCTGAAGATAAATCACTGATGGTGAGAAAAGTTGGATGATGAAAGGGATGCAGTGATTTAGCTCTCGATAAATGATGAAAAGAAAATGCCCCATTAAAAAAAATGCCACCAAAAACCCACTTGGTTTGACCCTCAAAAGGTAAAAAAGGTAAAAAAGAAAAGTCATTTGCACTTTTTTGACTTTGGAGGAACCTTTTGCTCTAATAGCGATGTGGCGTGATGGAGATCCCTACTCATCAACATAGATTCGAGTGGTCCCGCCGATATCAGCGACCAACCATGTATGGCCCACCAGTGAGTCAATTCAAACCATTGTGCATTGAAATTTTTTAGTTTTAGTCAATTTTGGAATGATTATAGCATGGTTTTAGGTTTGAATGGGTTGTTTTAGCGCTTTTAGGAAATAGAATATCACATTCAAGGTTTTTGTTAGCGCATATAGGTCATAAAATAGTGATTTTACATTTTTGCAGTTTAGCGCATTCGATGAATGAAGTAGTGCATCTAGGAGGCTAGGGTTGAATTGGGTACATTAGCGAATTTAGGTAGCAGATTAGCGCTTACAGGGTTTTAGCACATCTAGGGGTGAATTAGCGCTTTTGAGATGTGAAGTAGCACTTTTGGGGAAATAACACTTTTAGGAAATGATGTAGCACATTCAGGGCACAAAACCATGCATATGGGGTTTTAGCGCATATAGGTGAAACTGTAGCACATTTAGGGATTTAGCACATTTAGGCCGCATAGTAGCACTTTTAGGAAAATAGACAGAATGCTTGATGATGAAAATGATGATGAATTATTGCTTCCTTGGTCAATATATTATGAAATTGTCATGTCATCATGTTGATAAATTGATAACTTTGTGTCCCAAAATAGAAAACAAAGAGTAGATAGCTGATAACTTTGCTTCCCAAAAAATGAAAAACAAAGAGCAGATGATTGATTTGAATTTTTGATAAATTTTCTTTCTGTGATTGAAAAAAAATAGGGATGATGATTTGATTGTGTGATAAATTTTCTTTCTTGAAAAAAAAAACAAATAGTAAATGATGATAGAATAGATTGATTCGATGTGTAGATACATAGATTTTGTATTGATGTCCTAATATGAGTCACTTAGATAGAGGATTTGATATGGTTCATTGATATGGGTCATTGATTGATATGGGTCACTTGATATGAGTCTTAATAGATCGATATGAGTCGGATTGATATGAGTCTGATAGATTTCTTTTGTGATGATAAAAAATAGGAGGTTTACAAAAACCTCCAAATTAGAGAGCGTCATCTTGCAGGGTGCGATAGGATTCGAGATTTGACACCTGCAGATGTGCAACTGATAGTGAGTTGTCGTTTGGGATCATTATTGTCGATGCCTCTTGTTCGGGCCAATAGGGGCATGTTGACTACGTTAGCAGAGAGGTGGCATTCTGAGCATAATACCTTTCATTTGTCGACTAGTGAGATGATAGTGACCCCAAAGGATGTATACAGGATTTTGGGGATCCTAGTAGTAGGTTCCCTTGTGGTCTATGATCACAAGGAGGTGGGTGGGACAGATGCGCTCAGGAGATTGTTTAGAGATGCTCATATAGCAGGATACTAGGTGCCATCAAAGGGGTTATCAGTTGGATGGGGTAGGATCATCAAGAAGATGATGGGTCGGCCGAGGAGATATGCCTGGGGGAGCTACATGTTGACTCACTTGTATCATGACCTACACCAGGTAGTGTAGACACCCAAAAATGACCTAGGCCTGCAAGCTTCATTTTTACCACTTTTGTCCTAGCATAATTAAGACATTTAATTATGTCCTTGGTCCACATTCGACTATTGATTAAATAATTCATAATTATTTAATTAATTCATGTCTTTGTATTCTTCATGATTATTAAATAAATAAATTTTATTTATTTATTAAATACGTCACTAATTGTTAAGTCTTCCCTTAATTAAATAAATTTCTTAATTTATTTAATTACCCTTTGTCATATATTTCTTCCCTGATTATTAAATAAATAAGTTTTATTTATTTATTTAATATTGCCATTAATCATTATAATTAAATGAATTTGATTAATTAATTCTAATTAATTAATCTTTATCCCAAATTAAATAATTACATTTTAATTAGATTTAATTGTCAAAATTAATATCTCTCTATCTTAAATAAATGAATTTTTAAATGTCATCACTTAATCATAGTCCATCTTGGTAAATAACTGGAAAGATTATTTGTATTATCCCACAAATCATTATTCTTAATTAATTTAATTTAAAATAGAAACTAATCTTCCAAAATCATAATCATGATTCTTTAGATTCCTAACTGATCTTCACCAACTCTTATCTCTCTGGATCTTTCAATCACAACCAAAAGTGCCTTTATCTCTTGATTTTGAAAATCCCATTTCTAATTAATTTATCTCATTTATCCTCCATCACGACCAATTATCTTAAGATATTATCTTGACCTGCCTAATTAATGAATTTTCCCTAACCCTAATTAAGGATTCTCATATTTAATCTAGACCTTTCATTTTAGGTCTTAGTCATGAATTAATCTCACCCGTCCGTTCAAAATGGCATTTTCTATAAAATGCCATTTTCCTCTCACTTTTCGATTACACGCATTCACTTTATACAATTTCGCACTTGCACTCTTAGGCTTTTCATAGCATTTATTATCTTTATTTAATCAAGTCTTAGCATTGTTTAGGCATAGGCTTTAGACATTTTTATGCAAATCCTTCAAAGCTTGGTGTAGGACATAGGCATACATTTGTAGATTGCTCGCATGACGAATCTGAGGGCAAAGCATCATCAAGAAAGTAAGAAGGTACTATGGAGGTAATCATGGAGAACTCAATTTACAGGTATAACTATTTATTGTTTAAATTCCTTTGTACTCGATAGGTCTTAGGGTTTTTGTCTTTTATATTGATTTGATTGATCTAATCTAAACCTTAGAAATTACCCTTAGTTACATTGGTGAACCTGACTCCATTTTTCTTGTTATTTTCATACGGTTTTTGGGCTTTCTGCTATTTTGCAGGTATAGGTACGGAGCGACGCAACTGATTTTTAAAAAAAATTGTGACACATCTAATGTGTCATGACACATTCGCAAACAGAAAAGCCATAATCACTCTGTTGTCACACAATCAACATAGGTAAAGCCGCATTTGAAATATCAAGATGCATTTGATACACAGAGTGACACACTCAGCTGGTAAGATTTTTTGTTAGTTTACATTCGGTTTTTTTTCTCTTTTGTAGTTTTCTGTGTTTCTTTTTAACCTGGTTATTTCCTGCATGCTGCCTAGCATAAGGTTTTCTGTTACTAATCAAGGTTTGTAGCTTGTTGGCGGTTACTTTTCGTGGGTTTGAAGACAAATACTACAACTACTAACGGATTGTCTTGTAGGTTCGATTGTCAAAGGCTAGACATTAAAACAATGTGCTTGCATTTTTAGTAGTGTAACTCACATTTTATTTTTGGTGCAATTAAAATGAACCTTTGTTTTCTATGTCTGAATTTGTTTGTAAAATGATAGGGGAGTATGCTCTCACCTTGTGAAAACTTGGTGATCAGAAAACTAGACCCGTTTTTATATGTTATTAACCCTACGACTTAGTATATCAGAGTATCCTCTCCCCTTGCACTTTCGGGCGATCTTGGGTGTAAGAGAAACGGTTACTAACTCTAGAAATTGGGCCTACCTGGGGATTTCATCACCCCAACGTGACTCAAACTGGCAACGAAGCTAAGGCCAAGCTACCCCAACTGGTATATAAATGTGAATCTTAAGGGAAAACCTAAGATTACGAGTGCGGATGTGTCATACGGACAGAGTAGTACTCCCTTAAACCCTATTGAGCTTAACCTCTTCAGCCTGGAGTGCCACCTAATTGGTGATTAATCTCTTGCCCCATGTATGGCCACTCGAATGAGGGTCCCAAACTAAACACCTTTGTGTAGTAAGCCAAAAACCTTCTATTTGCTAGCACAACACTGGTCGGTGTGAAGGAATCCACACTTTCGCAATCTTTAGTAGAGGTGATCAATCTACCATGGGAGTTTCATGGGGGTTGGAAGCTTGGTTGGCCTAAGAAGAGAGTGCACTGTAAGGGGGAGCCCATGCAGCCAAGCTTCTGAATTCACACGCTACAGATATGCGGTTGGGGAAACCCACATGGAATCTAGCAAATATTGTCCTGGCCTAACCTAGGATTGTACTTGTCTTATGTGTGCTTGCTTACATTCAAAACATTGTGCTTGTCAAGTGTTTTCTAGATTTTCAAACAATATACACAACATTCACAAATCTAGACACAAACAATTGACCTTGGACAACTCAGACTTTTCAACAAAACATCAGAAAACAATCTCAGTCCTCATTTTGAACTTAGACTTTGCATTGTTCATCTTAGTCCTCATTTTGAACCTAGACTTTGCATTAATCATTTTAGTCCTTCGTCAACATTATCGTCTTAGTCCACATTTGACACTTTGGCTTTGATCACCTTGTCATCTTACATCAATCATTTCCTTAGACAAACGTTATCATCACCTAGTCATCCTAGTCGACATTTTAGGAAACATAGTTTTGCATTTTCATAACATTCCTAAAAATCCAAAAAAAAACCAAAAACATAGTGTCATATTTAGATCATTTTCCTACATCATCCCTAAGTTGAGCAAAACTTTTTTGAGACTAGGCTTCAAAGACAAAGAGGACAAATGGAAAACTTTGGACAAGATTTCAATCCCAACATCGATAATAACAGTTGTGACACAAACCAACATTGGACTTTTTCTGACCCATTTCACAACATGAACATACAAGCTTCCATGAACATGTCATCTTCATCACGAAACCCTTCTGAACTATTCATACAAAGAGACCAAAATGGATGAGTATATGAAGAAGACTTAGAAGCTGCAGCGTAAAATCCTGATATAGTCTCCTTTGTAGAAAAATCAATCTTACGCGACCCTCAAAGGTATCTAGCCATGCTTTTGGACCAAGGGGCTAAGTTACCATGAGACTTTGACATAAATACTTTTCCACCTCCATCCATCTACGCTCACTACCAAAAGTCACTTAACACCATCCATGACATTAGTCCACAACAAACATCCATTAATCAGCCTTAACCTAACTTTGACAAGGGAAGTCAATTGTCCGCTAGTCCATTCCAAGTCTCCACGTCATATGCTAGTCCTTTGCCTATCAATCATGTCAACGTCTACCTACCATATCAACCATCTATCAACTCATGTCAAGTCCCCACATCATACCATATCAATCCAGTCCAAGTTTCCACGTCCTATTTTAGTCAACCTTACACTAATCCAGTCCAAGACTCCATGACATATTCGGTTGAAGTCCCCATGTCACATCCTATACCATCACATCCTAATCTAGTCCAGGACTCCATGTCATATCTCGTCCAAGACTCCATGTCATATCCAGTCCAACTCTCCATGTCATACCCTGGTCCTTCACATACTAGTCTAGTCCAAGTCCCCACGTCCTATCCTAGTCTGTCATTCATTAATCCTTTTCAGGTCATCCCCTCACAAGCCACATCTAGTCATGAAAATTATGTCATTACTCAAAGTCAGATCCCATTTAATAAACTTGAGGATACATGTCAAAATGAAAGCCCAAAGCATGACATTATAATGTCACCCTCATGTCAAGAACAAGGTAGTTCATCCCATGACCCTATCTTTCAGTCCATCCATGAAGTCCTTCAAGACAATCATGACATCCAAAACACACCTATCCTTGACAACAACTCTATTTCTAACTATATCATCCATGACAACCCCATCTTTGACCAAGACCCCATCATTGACCAAGAATTCCAAATCCATGACAACCCCATCTTTGACCAAGACCACCATTGACCAAAGTCCAAATGATCCCTCCTTGACCTATGCCATTCATGATCGACACTTTTTCTGATGACCTTACAAGGCCTTGACTATTGACACTTCCCATAATGAGACACTTGCCTCCATAGGACCGCAGGCGATATTCCTCCAGAACAATTATCTTCCACTAGGGACATGCTTGCATATGATCAAGTTATAGAGCTAAAATCATTGGACTCTATGACACTAAAAATAATGATGGCTTCGACATTGCCTTGGAAGTACCAACAAAATAAGTTGAACCTAACATGTCACAAGATTAGACCACAGATATCAGTCAAGAATATGTCCAACAAGACAATGAAGCTAAGACACTTTACCAATTAGGGTCATCTATCTTTGTCAGAGCAGGCTTTCTTGCAGACAAAAATATTACAAGTGACAGTATCCATACACCTAATGATGGGTTAGCATCTTGCTTTCAAAACAACAAATACCCCATCACAAATAGAATTTGTCAAAGCATGCAATATCAAGGCAAAGGACTAGGCATACACAAGCAAGGCATTCTATAACCAATACAACTTCAGGAAAATTACAGACATCA